>JAGDQP010016053.1:23080-41328 GCA_022664845.1 Lepisma saccharinum | reverse complement strand
GTCACTCTTCCTTTTACCTCAAACGGGGTTTTGTACTGATATACTTATTCACTCACATTTTTAATTCATATAGAAAGCATGGACAACAAAGGTCTCAAATTTCTTCACACATCAGATATTACCTCCGTCCCTCCCGTATGACAAAATACTGACGATGCTTTCGTCGAACGAATAAAAGCTGTAGGCTATGCGTAGTTTTTGGTGAGCATAGGTGATATGCCATATATGCTAATTTAAAACAGTCCTGGGCGCATACCATTTATTAGGTGCTACAACCACAACCAATGGATACAGTAGAACTTGGTTAAAACAACATCTAAGGCACCTGAAAAACTGCGTCGTTTTAACCAAATGTCGTTGTAACCTAGGTTTATGCGATTATGAGAAATATGTTGGTACCAGAGCTGTACGCCGTATGCCATCTGATTAACCTTACACATTAGAGTTTATCTTTTGTTATGGTGCGTGTACCATCTACTCGTACTTTCGTTTAATTTATTTCTTTAGTTTGGGAATTATCTCTGTAATATAAATACTTTTGGTTCCACGTGAACGCGAAAAAAATATTGAGAAGGGGAAGTGTTAAATACATGATCAGTCTTTCATCGCTATCTTTTGACTACTGTAATTATTTTCTAGAAATGCGCAATTAGTGTACAGTTAATATGAGCAGAACGTCGGTCTCTATGTGCAGGTCTTGAGTAATATAAGATCTGACTTATGCTTTCAAAAGCAAGGTGGAAATTTGACTTTTCAAAGTCCTATTATGCTGTATCGGATTTGTAACATGCAGAGAAAAGTATTGGTAGTTGTGTAAAATTCTCAACTATCTTCTTTTTACTCAATGTAAAAAATTATGAATATAACTTCGTTGTTATTGCCTCACTGGAATATAATCAAAGCATTTTGAGTTCTCTTTATTTTTTATTTTTTTTCGTAAAATTATTCCATCCCTGTAATTAATGGGAACCTGAATCAGAAGTTAATGGAAAAATGATCCCCACTTTAAGATTCACCCTGTGAAAAATTTGGGACTATAGCACAGGTTGGTACCACAGAATACCTGACGCTACAGGCAGTCGTTATAACCGATGTCGATATACCTATAACCGAGTTACACTGTAATTATGTTTAACTGCTACAAATCCTCTTCACTCCTAAAAATAAAAAAGGGTCTTTCAGGTCAAACTCACATGGAAGACGGCCTGAGTCCTAGATGCTTGACGGCTATAAATAAAAATTCAAATTCTTATGGAAGACTAACTTTCGCTCATACGAAAATCATAAAATACGACATATCAACAACCATTAATTTCCTTCCGTATGAAGTTGAAGATCATTCAGAGCGTCAGGTTTTGTTGGGACAATGTCTGCTGCAACATGAAACGAACATGTACTATACCAAATTTTTTCGAAACCGTATTGGTCCGGTTGAACAGAAGCTATTCAGGATTGGTCCGAAGCCAGACACAAGAGTAAGTGTAACTCCAGTTAATAAACCGAATAAATAATTCGACAACTCTTATCATGGACTAAATAATAAATATTATTTAGTCTTGTTGGGATAACAATGATATAATGAATGATGTACACTTAACATTGCTTATGTTGTCTTGACAATGACTTCGGTTTTAAATGTGTCTTTGTTATGACTACATGTATATAGATTCCTTGGCATTCTAATAAATAGTCAGGAATATGCATAGTGGCCTTTGATCATTAATTAAATAATATACATACAACAAACTTACTTTACTAATACTGGCGACGAGGAACAAGATCTGAACCCACAGAGGCCAGCCAGGTATCTACAAAGTAAGAATCTAAAGCATCGAGGAAACAAAATCTGAAAACATATGAGATTGCCGAAGTAAACTTGAACTCACCTAAGTCAGATATCTATAGTACATCTACCTAAAGATGATTTGTAGCAAAATGACCAACACTAACGTCTAATTTTTGTGATCGATAAGAAGAAAAGATTGACGCCAGATTTAACCACCTAGTTTCAGCAAGTAATCTAGGCTGTATAAGACTCCAAGCGAAGAAGATAATACTCCAAAAGTTAGATTACGACAATTTCCAACCAGAGTCAATCACTTTCCACATATAAATTTTGAATTCAACAGCTTTACATATGAGGATATTAGAAAGCCGGATGAAGCCAAACGCCGAGAATACGCCAAGGAGAACAGGGCTGAAGTGGAATAGATGCAAAGAAGACTCCTATATGATGACTATGATGATGATGATCGATATGATGCTGATAACGATGTGGATCGATATGATGCTGTAGACGATATGGAGCGATTTGAGGAGTCAGTGAGATGACAATGGATACAATGGAATTGGATCAACATGCGATTACTCTAAGAAGATTTTAATACTTTGAATGTTAAGTAATTTTGGTTTACCGAGGAGTGGTTGTTGAGATAACAATGATATAATAACGAATGATGAATACTTAATGCTTTTGTCTTGACAATGACTTCGGTTTTGAATATGTCCTTGTTACGATCACATGTATATAGATTCCTTGGCGTTCTATTAAATAGTTAGAAATATGCATATTGGCCTTTGATCTTTAATTAAATAATATACATACAACAAACTTAATTTACTAATAAGTCTATTCTCTTATTTTGCGATCAACCTGAAAATACTCTTACGTTTTGCTTAATTTTTATACAATTAATCTATGTTTTGAATTATAGTGCAGAGGAGTCACGTAAAACGTCATTTTTTATGACTAAGTTGCTTTCCTTGGCGCATACAAATACATTTCAGAGCTACGAGTCCGTTACAATACTGGTATTGACGTAACTCGAAGAAGAAAAAATGATTATGAATCTACAGGATGTCAATTTACTGGCTGAGTCATGATTTAACAATCAGCTATCATAAAACAATAGATATGAAATGTAGTAACAATACTTGAGTTTGTAAATGAATCCGAGTGGACCCTTTAGGAGTGACGAAAACTAACACTTCCGGCTGACCTTCAGAATTTTTTATGGAACCATTACACTCTGCAACTTTTGGCCTAAGCCCGTCACCTCTAAGGATGACGTCCCTCGCAATCACTGTCTGGTAAAAGGTGGGTAAGGAAACGAAACGCTTAGTTGAGGTCCCATCCCGACATTACTCAAGTGAAAGTACGGAAAGCTCTGGTAAATCTCGGTCATGATAAAAGACAGCGGGCTTGGAACCCGCGTTCCTTCCCAACGGATTTGCCTCCTTTAGTTAATTCTAGAACCATTTAGATCTGAATGGTACCGACTAAGAGCCTATTGTTACGTAATTATACCAATAGAAAAAGTGAGCACGCATTAAAATGGCCAAAAAAAACTTCGTGTTACAAAATGACCTTTCCGACTGAAGAACGGAATTTAATTCCACAATTCGATTTATCTCCTCAAGTAAGTTTTAGAACCGGTATCGCTTAAGCTCCACTGATCAGGACGAACAGACAAAAACATAAGCGGTATCCTAGACGAATTGTTAAAAAGGTGAGTCCAGTTAGTAGTCTGTCTACGCTGGTTGTCTACGAATCGGTATGTGTAACATCGGGTGTGTTTAAACTGCACAGGGGGCCCATTCTAGCTGAGGTCCTTCCAGTACTTCCCGCTCACGCGAGGAACATAAAATAATACCAATACGGAGGATCTGCTCGCTTACTATTCTTCTATTCCCAAATGAGACGAGATTAGTCCTCAAGGAACAGAAATCCACCAGATCATCCTTGGAATAAACTACACAAAATACGAAAATATTAACTTGCCATGAAGGTATGAACAAAAAAAAAATATATAATTTTTTTAAACAAAGAATTCTAAAAACCGTAATGAAACTAAGTTGGATATTATCAACGAAGAAACAGGCAAAAATAATATTTCCCGTAGAAACACATGATTAAAAATTCAATTGTGAAACCACCAGTTACTAGAAAGAAATAGAACATTTGAGCACACGATATTGCTATCACAAAAAAATCTTACTTCAGAAGTACAAACTTCTCAAGAAGAACGTCAAAACCCTTTAACGTTTATCACAAACTTTTTTTTTTTTTTTACATGTAACAGATCAAGAAGCCATAGATAGCACTAATACATAACTATGCAACGAAGTTTAAGAAATCAATGCAAAGGAAGAGAGTTTTGTTCCCCACTGAAATTCAGAATGACAATTGACAGAGACCATGCTTTTGAAATTCCGAACTTTCAGTATGATCAGCTCCAAATTCAAAATACCGTCACCATACTAGAACCACAGTGTCTCCCACAAATAATGCAACTAACTTCGGGAGGTGGCTGTTCACATTAAAACTAGAAAAAGTGCCTTCCAAGAAATTTCGAAAAATGCAAAAGTTTCGGAGCTGGAGGCGCCCAGAGTTGTCTCGATATCATCACAAATGGCATAATCTCTCGACAATAAATTACGTTCAGAGTGTAGGCTTAGTAAATCGAAATCGTACCCAAATAATGTATTTGAGCAAAATGGATGATTGAGGAATACCTTAGACGTATTCCACGCAAAAGCATTTTATCGTGATCCAATTTATATGGTGCGTTAGACAAACGTATGGATTTACTCTCAGCAACTCAGCTGCTGCACTTCTCGATGATGAACTTCCCTCAAGTACATACTTCGGATACAATTTCGCTTGTCATTTTTGAAACTGGCAGAGCTTATGTCATTATTTGTCTCGATATTATGCTACTCGCGATGGTGCCTCGCTAAGTTTGGACGCCTGTCTGTTTTTCTTTCTTTTTGTACCTATTACTTTCGGTTCCCAAGATTCCGCCAGCTACTGAACCGTATGTATGCTATATACCATTGATAACAGACATTTCTAGAAAAAATATATATATATACAGGGTGCGGAAAAACTACGTAGCCAAACTTCGGGAGGTGATGCCTCTCATTGAAAGAAGCAAAAAAGACATAGGGACCGGGTGGAAATTTCATCCCGGTGAGGAGCTACAGCGTGCTGAAAGCGTAGGAAAATGAACTTTGGAGCTTACTATTTCCGAAACGAATAACAATGGCGGTAATGCGGCTTGGTGTCGTCACAGACTTTACACCTGCTCGTTTCAAAAATGCAGGTCTCAAAATTGTGGAATGAGTGTGCAGGGGATTTTGAGGGAGTCCCAGAAATGCGCTGAAGTAAATGTGAGTCAAAAGAAGCATAAATAGGACGAGTTTCAAGCAACAAACAATAATCCGTTAGCGGCAGGTCGAAATCTCGAACAGATATCTTATGGCGAACGATTTTGTGTAACTATGCGTGGCTGCATAACAACCGGGGTAAGGAATACACATTTGTATCGAAAGATTAGCTTAGCTGTCATGAGCGAGAGAGAATGTTATTGTGTGGTTGGATGACGGTGATTATGTAATCATCACAAAAGGATAGACTTCATGTTCATCCTTAACATCAATACTGATCAGCAGAGCCGTAGTGAAACAAAAACAAGGCAAACTACATGTGCCACTCGACCTGGTATAGTTATATGGCACTCGCTACATCTTACTTCTCGCTTTGACTAACCTCTCGGAAAAATAAAAGGGCAAACACACCGGACAGAATTTACAACGTTCCATCTACCCGTAACAGGTAGCAATTGTGCAAGCGTTGTTTAAAAAAGATCTCAGCTAGTTCCGTTGGTACATTGTAGCTACCTCGTACTTCAACTCGGCAGTGACATTCTGTTTTGAATTGATCACATCTACATCAGATTTTCGTTCATTGTATGTTCCTCTTACTCCTGTCTGTTTTGCAGTACCCCTGTGTGTGACTGGTAACGCTCGCTGCCTTGTAATCAAAGGATCCCGGTTTCGATTCCCGGTGAGCACACAATTGGTTCGAAGTCTACCCCTTTAAACATTCAAAGCGTGTGCCCCTCCTAAGCGCCGAAACTACCAAATAGTCCCCGTTAGATTTAGTTCTTTCACTGTTATTTGCAATTCAATTACTAGAAACTTACGAAGGAACATTCCCAACTGTTCAGCCGATATTTACATGATTTTTTTTTCTTACAAGGTTAAGCCTTTTGCCTTAAGCGTTAACCTATAATGCACGAAAATGACATCCATAGACCCAACCTTTTTGAAAATTTTGAGTAGGACTTTTTTTTAAAAATATCGATTTGTGCCTATTTGTACATTGCAAGGAATAGGTATGAAGACACTTGTCGTGATAAAACCGCTGCGGGAATATGATCCAACCTTTGGGTAATGACAATAGGTGAAGGGTTACATCTGTGGTGGTATTAAAATCATGATCGCCATCTTGGATTCGGCTCTAGAATTTTAAATAGGAAGAGGGTCATCATGTGAGATATTTTATGCTAGCTTGTTTCCAGAAATTTAAATATGAAGACATTTTACGCCTAAGTTTATTTGTGTAGGAGATAGAAATTCTAGACGTTACAATTTGGAGTCCTACAACATGTGCTCAATTTGTTGGCAATTCTGGTGGGCACGCAAAACCAGTAGATTTTAGAATCCCCAGCAACGAATTCAGCATAAATGCACCACCGTTGAATACGGTGTTATCTAGTGCACATGATGATTTTAAAAACGACCGGTTTTGTGTGCCCACCAAAAGGTTCCTTCGACGTTCACTTGGGTTCTTTGCCCTCCCCCGGCCTCTCCTTGGAACACCTTGTCAATCGTGGCTGCTATATCCTGCCAATTTTCCCCTTTGAACCGGGAAAAGCAG
The DNA here is from genome assembly GCA_022664845.1 of Lepisma saccharinum. Lineage (NCBI taxonomy): Eukaryota > Metazoa > Arthropoda > Insecta > Zygentoma > Lepismatidae > Lepisma > Lepisma saccharinum. The sequence continues at coordinate 34,604 of JAGDQP010016053.1, read as the reverse complement.
ATTGAGTGGTGAGAGAGAGAGAAATAGGATAAAACGCTGATTGCTCACATCTGCGGTGTACTTTATGATCACGAGGGTTGTGGGTTGCTGATGTTTAAGAACTTGACCTCTCTCTAGATTTCAAAATAATGAATGGAAAGGAAGAAAATTGTATGAACAAACGAAACGGTTTTAAAAGAAAACACACAACCCAGGTCGGTGTCATAAAACAGTGCTTCACCCATTGCCAAAGGCAATTTAGGGCAGGATTAGTTGCAAATGGAAAATAAGGTATATTACCCCCTTTCCTATGCTTTCAGATTCCACAATTCATAAGTTCATTCAAAAAAATATATTGGTTTTAAATATTTGTTCACAAGGACGAAGCGCCAAGGGTGTCGCCAAATACAAGTCTCATAAACCCCATTTGTTGCTCGTTTCCGACAATAACTTAATATTTTGCGCTGTTTCTATTCTCGAGACGCTATAGGCTGAGTGGCGTCAGGATAGGGAAACGGATAAATAAACATTGTCATTGATCCTACAAATATTATTAATAATAGGATGAAGAGGGATCGTGATAGTGACTAAATTACAAACACCATAGTGTTAGTTTCGTTCATTACTAGTTGTGAGTGAAAAATATTATGTGCAATGCGTATAATGAAGTTTGTTTTGTTTTGGTGACAGTGTTTTTGAATCTTGTGCTGCATTTTATCAATAATTTCTGGGACATTCTGCAGCAGCTGCTGATATTAAATAAAAAAAGGAAGTTTACACACAGTCAAAAGTTGCAAGAAGGGATCTCCAGCAGCCCAAATTAAGTATATAAGTAAATATTTAATTACTTCGATGAAGTCTAAGAAATTTCTAGGTTCTGTATTAGAATTTAGGATTTTGTTTGCTTCCAACTTCATTTGAGTTCATTATGAAAAGCACTTCTAAAAACAAGTGAGGCGGATTCCAGTCGGGGGACTGTGCATATGAGCTACAGCTTCAGCAGCGAGCATCCTTGGTTTATTAATGTTCCGTTGGAAAAATTGCTCCGAGATTTTTCCAACGACACCTCAACTATTTTCCTAGGTCTAACAGTTCCCGAGTTGAATATTTCCCTCTCCCGGTATTTCGAGCACCGCCCCTGTGATCTGAATGAATAATACGGCTTTGTATTAGTCTTGCCAAGTCCTGTCCATTACACTTGAGAAACCTTCAGTCTTAATTCTTGAGTTAAAATAACTCCGAATCCCCGGAACTCGAAACCCGTCCCTGCGATTTGGATGAATAACACGGGATTGAACTCGTCTCAAGACCATTCCAAAGATACCTCAAACCACCAGGCCTAGTAGTTCCTTAGTTGAAAGCTGTCGACAGACAGACGGTCAAAACGAGACTCCGGGGTGGTCTCCTACTTCCTTAGGAAAATCCCTTGTCCACCCATTGCACAATTTTTAAATGCATTTTTTAATAGAAAATGTTTGATTAGGGTTGCTATTCGTCCCGGAAAATCCGGGACCGTACCAGAATCGAGATGTGCTTCCCGGTATCCCGAAAATAATTCTCGGGACGTATAAATGTCCCGGTTTGCATCGAAGAATAGAGGAAGGGGGAAATATTGTTTTCTTTCTTTCTACAAGATTATATTCACTTCAGTTAATGAGTATGGCATCTCAAAGTTTTTAAAAAGTCTTGACTACACAAAACAATGATTTAATTCAAGTTCACGATTCAATTCACCTTAATATTGAACGAAACATCTAATTCATTTGGCTGGGGAAAAGGCGTTTTGTTGCTCAATGCGTATTGCGCTAATTTTATCTGCCTCCTGTTTCGGGGATATTTGAACCAGCGATTGGATTTCTTGGTAATTTTCCGCTGACCATAATAATGCCAAGGAAAAAGTATACTTTGTTTAGTAAAATCGGCAAGGCAACATTGAGAAATGTTTAAAAATTTAAATAAAATAAAAACTTATGAAGTGGGAAAATGTATTTTTTTATTTTTATTTTTTTTGTATTATTGATTGTAGATATTTTTTAAACTTTTTCTTCCTTTTACAACAATGGGCACGTACTTCGACCAGAGAATATTTTAACAATTTTAGAAGTAGTATCATTTTTATTGCGATTACTTGGGTGCAGTGTGTTGGATATAAACTTGACAGTTTAACACAAAGATATTAATTAAAGTGTAACCCTTCTTTTATTTTGCACATTTCAAAGATTTTCGTAAATTGGTAGCGTTACGGATTTTCACTCTTGAAATATAGCATCCCTAGGTTTGAAGTATTTGAGGGTACCATGACGCCTAAGTTGTTCTGTTCGTCGGAAATATCAAGCTCATTTTCCCACGCTTTCGGAAGTCTATATCGTTGAAATGAAACATTTATCTTTTTTTGTTTCCATATTAGGAATCCTGTGAAAATGTTTTGTCGGTGTTATTTTGCTTGTATATAACGAAAGAGAATCCGTAATGTCGAATTTTACGCGAGATGATGAGAAAAAAAAAATGCTCCTGCATGATTAATTTCCTGCAGAGTGGTCCTTGAAATTAAAATTAAAAATCTTATGGAACAATATGCAACGGAAAAAACTTATCAGTTACAACTAAAAAGAAAACGTGTAAGTATAAAAATTACTCGTCTTACGAGAAATTTAGTTTGCTCAAAATCATAATAACCATATTGAAATATTTTTATACCCTCTTTCTGGATTTCGGTCACACGACCTCTTGCGGTGATGTCTGTTGCTGAGTGGCGTCCAGATTTAATCCATTCTTGAGCTTCTGTCTTAGGAGGAAAGAATGAAATTCTAGTGTCTAGTCCACTGACAGATATGAAAAACAAGGCACGAAGAGTAAGCTATTCATATTTGTGAGTGAGTCTGAACTACTGCTAGGGTCAGAGCATAATTTCTGGGAACTAAAGTGCGCAGGTGTGGATATCGGCTCTGGACTGGGCTCGCAGCGGGAGGTCAAAATTCAAAAGTTTCCAAACTCCTAGCCGAACGAAGCAAAATAATAATTATTATTATTCCGTAATGACCCGCTATACTGTCCCAAAAATGTACCCCTACCAAGCAGCCAAAAAATGAAACCGAAATCTACCCCTGGGTAATGTTGTAACTATGTCGTACGAGATTATACTGTATAGTCTTATTGTCGAATCAACCAAAAATTACCTTTGAATTTCAACCGCAAATAATCCATAATTTTGCCTTACTTTCAATTAATAATATGCAATACACAATATTAGTGTAACTCATATAGACACATCTTCCAGCCATCCGTACACATCAAGGCTAGGGTCATGTTGAACTGAAATCAGTGTTGGATTAAGCTATTTCGGGGTTCTAGACTATACACTCTTTTAGGGACCCTATTCCCGTAGGTGAAAGGGTAAGTAACTGGTTTACCTTTGGCGGGACCCCTGGGATGCAGCCCCTTTAGACCCCCCCCCCTTAATTCGGCTCTGGTTAAAACCATTAGTGTCAATGTTGTTTTCTTGGCCATATGAGAGTTTTTCATTCCATTGTCGCCTTCCGATGTACGAAAAAAAAAAAAACCTTCACGACTTGAAATACAGGAGTCATGATAAAATATGACTTTAAAGGCGTTAATTAGGAAATGTTTGCCCTCTTATTCATTGCTTAACGAAAAAAAGGAGGCGGGACTTGGGGAGAAGTCCTGTAATCTACGTACCATAAATCAACAAATAGTGGTGAGTACTGAGTAGAGCTCGCTTTCGTGGTGAGTGGGATCTCATCTTGGTGGGTAGATCAGCACTCTGATATAAGAGAAATACATTTCGCGAACTACGAACATAGGTAACAATGTGCAAAGTTTGACAACCATTACTTATATACGTACACATCCCCACAACAACTGATGATTCAACATTATACTTACCAGGTAACAGCCATTTCTCTATTAACAAAATACTTCCACACTTCCAGCTGATGTTTACTCCATTCCCGAATTTTGATGCCAGCAAAGGTCAGTTTAGGTATCTCCGATTACTTTGCACTTTTCAATAATGCACATCAATATATTCCAGACGCCACAAATCACTAGGAGGACAATCGATCACAAATATTTAAATAACTACTTTTCATTCATTAATTCCATAACGAAAGCGAAAGGACGGGAGAAAAAAAAAAGCGAAATACTCACCTGGTCTGTGCTATACGATCCTACCACTTTCCAAAACCGAACCATGTTTCAAGTTTATCTTCCCAACCCCTCGGGGAGACTGAACAGGTTTGTTGTTACACTTATTTTTCCTAGCGTACCAGAAAGCAAACACACTTAAGTTGCCACGCCTTCTCATAATACTTAGGCACTTGCAAATGCTATGAGGATGAGAATGAATATACAGCACGCGGTTCTTGCAGCTTGGCGTGAAGTCCTTATCAACCGTACCAGGCTGTTACATTGTTTCTAGGTCAAACAACGCACCAATACCAAACATGGTAGCACAACTCAACTCTGCGTGTCCAGCAGACACGTTTATTGAGCTCCTTCCATTAGCCAGATCATCACGTCTTGTAAGACAATCCTCCCTCATTCATACGCACGTTGTATAGCACATTATGTTGTTCCACATCTACATATAAACGCATCACATTGAATATTTGATTCCCCTCCAACAATTCTGAATTTAAATTACTCTTAACTTCACCAAAATAATATACTGTATTCTATTATTAACAGGACATATCAACTTGCTTTACCTACTACTACTATCAAACATTCACGAGCCATTCATAAAATATAATATATATATAGCAAAAGAAAAATTATATAAAAGGATTGTTCTAGGAAATACTTCGAATTAATAAACATTATGAACGTACCATTTTCGTTTTACACAAGCAATTATTGTAAGGAATAGCACTTGAAAATTATAAACGGGATGTACAATTATTTTAAAATGGGGCAGGTTTTTCTCCTACGAAATTATCCATACTATCATGCACACATTTCTCAAACCGTAAAACTATATATTGTCAAGTAAACACTGCCGTTAAAGCTCCGCTCCTTTTCAGGCTATCACAATCGATTTAAAGACGAAATACAATATTAAAATTTTGGAAAGTATAGTACTTATGGAACTCTGTAATATGAAGTTAAATGTGATTTAGAAACTCATTTTTAGCTTAGATATTTGACAGAAAGCGAATTATGACGTCATACGCTACGCAATCAAGTTAGAACTTAATTCTTTAAAACACTTTTAACTTTACACAACATAATTTCAAAAGCACCATGGGTCCTACTTTCCAAAATTGTATTTCGTCTTTCCATAATTTTCAAAAATCGAAAGTGGTGGGAAGCCTGCAACGGAGCGCTGTTAACGCCTTACTTACAAATATTTTCTATCTAATAGTATGTGAAAACAAGGCACGTAGGATATTTCTCTTCAGGTGTTCTGTAGGCCAATTTTTAATTTCCTGCTCTATTCAACTACAATACGTACGTATCTGCAATGTTCTTACCAAAGTTGGTACAGCGCTGGAATATGTAACGTTGAATTTGATTGATGATCTGTGGAAAAACTACACTTCTCCACATTTAGCGGTTACACCGAGCTGCCGTAGTTCAGTGGTAGAGCGGCGTTGGCGTAGCATTCGGGAGGTCGTGGGTTTGATCCCAGCAAACGACCATCTTAAGTTTTTTCCAGGTTTTTTCTTGTCACACCAGGCAAATGCCAAGATGGCACCTTCAAATATAGGTCCTGGCCAACACCTTCCCGAATCCTTTCCCCTCCTCTATCCCGGCCTGAACCTTAGATGCCTAAAGGCCATAAATAAAATTAAAATTCAAGCTTAGCGGTTACAAAACCGGCGAATAAAATTAAATCCCCTCCCTCAGCGCAGTGCTTCACCTCTGTAACCCTGTACAAGTGATGCAAATATCAATCTCCCCAACTGAATTTAGTTTTAAAATGATAGTTGAATGTTATGGTTTCAATATAAATTAATTCAGGATTTCCCCGTGCACTTTTATCATAGTATTCAGAATTCTTTACACGCAGTTTGCATACATGACAAAGACTGTATGAACTCAAAGGAGCATCGCTGTGATCATGTCGGATTAAATTGGGCCGAACGTGTTTAGCTGCATCCTACATGTATATGCTGTGTACCCGTAAAAACTAACATTTGCTTTAAAACCACACCTATCGTTAAATAACTTGACACTACATTATTTGTAACAAAATCCATGCTAATCTTACTTTCTTTTCCTGTTTCACGGAAGCAAAGTAATTCCACGATTTTCACTCCTCACGCACTGAATACAAATATATATATCGAAGCGACTTTAGCGTGGTATGTCTACACTTACATACCTTATTATGTGTAAAGTTTGTGGTATGTCTACACTTACATACTTTAGTATGTCTAAAACTAACTGTATGTGTTTAGACATACATACTTCCCCAAATGTAAGAGAGCTATCACAAAGGAATCCCAAAAATGAAAAACTGAAGCTACTGAAATGAAAATTGATATGAAGGTACACTAACATAAGTAGGTTAATAAAATATTTCCAAAGACGCAATCTTTGATACAAAATGGTGGAATTCCAAAAATCCATTTTCCACAGTTTTGAGCTAGAGACACGAAATGTGGTATGAAGGTACATCATCACTAGTAGTTTAGGAAAATATTACATTTTGAAAAATCCGCAATCTTGAATTCAAAATAGCCGCCCAAAAACCCATTTTCCACATTGTTCAAGCTAGAGAAATGAAATTTTATATGAAGATGTACTATCACGAGTATGTCACGACAAGAAAACGTTAAAAAATGAATGGCCGCCTAAAAACCCATTTTCCTAACCACTGAAGCTAGAGAAACTAAATTTGGTATCACGAGTAGGTTACAATGGGGCAACCTTGCCTATGGGGGGCGAAGCTCCACCCTGGAGGGACACATCAGCACCATGGGGGAGCATTATCTTAAGGAGTCTGGTTACGATAAAGGGGATGCACCCCCAGCGAAGCAAAGCGAGTCCACATACTATAAAACCCCATGGTCACTCAATGAATGACTGACTTACTCACTCACTCATCAAAATTCACAGGCCATATTACTGGAGATAGAAACACCAAATTTGGTATAAAAGTGCATGATCAAGAGTAGATAAAGGGAAAAAAATGTGAAATCTTCAAAAAGATCGCCATTTGGATGCAAAATGGCCGCCAAACCCATTGTTGTATAGAATTACACAGCCTAAACCGCTGGGGCTACTGAAATGAAATTTGGTATGAAGGTACATATCACCAGTAGGTTACGAAAATATTACAAAATGAAAAAAGCAGCCATCTTAAATCCTAAATGGCGAACTTGAAAAAATCTTCCCAATCCGTTTGAGCTGGAGATACGAAATTTGACATAAAGGTATATTAGCAAGAGTAGTTCAGGAAAATATTACATGTTGAAAAAGTAGCCATCTTGGATTCAAAATTGCCGCCCAACAACACATTTTCCACACCGTTCGAGCTAGAGTTATGAAATTTTATATGAAGATGTACTATCACGAGTATGTCACGACAAAAAAAACGTTAATAAAATTCGCCATCTTTAATAAAAAATGGCCGCTCCAAAACCCATTTTACATACCATCGAACCGAGAGAAACTAAATTTGGTATGAAGACGTACCATCACGAGTAGGTTACCATAAATAAGGTAAACCTCCTCTACGGGGGGCCGCAGCCCCTCCACCTAGAGGGACAGATCAGCATCATAGCAGCGCACTCCCCCAGAGATAGTCTGGTTTCCATAAAGGGGCCCCATCTCCCAAAAAACAAAGTTGCAGGAGCAACCCCCACAAGGGTCTGGATATAGCGGCCCCAGTGAAGCAAATCGAGTCCACATGCTATATAGCCCCATGATCATTGGCTCACTCACTAACTGACTGATCAACATAATTTGTAGGCAAAACTACTGAAGCTAGAAACACCAAATTTGGTATGAAGGTGTATGACCAAGAATAGGTAAAGAAAAAAATCCGACATTTTGACAAAGTCGCCATCTTGGATCCAAAATGGACGCTAAACCCATTGTTGTATAGAATACAGAACCTAAACCGCTTGGGCTACTGAAATGAAATTTAGTACGATGATACATCACTAGTAGGTTACGAAAACATTACCAAATGTCTCCATAGACGCCATCTTGAATCCAAAATAGCGGACCCCAAAAATCCATTTTCCACACCGTTTGAGCTAGAGACACGAAATTTGGTATGAAAGTACATCATCATTAGTAGGTTAAGAAAGTATTACAAAATGTTGAAAAGCTCGCCATCTTGGATTTAAAATGGTCTCCAAACACATTGTTGTATAGAATCACACAGCCTACACCGCTGGTGCTACTGAAATGAAATTTGGTTCGGAAGGTACATTATCACTAGTATTAGGTTACGAAAATATTACAAAATGTTGAAAAAACCCTCCATCTTGAATCCTAAAAGGCGGACTTGAAAAATCAATTTTCCACGCCGTTTGAGCTAAAGATACCAAATTTGGCATAAAGGTGGATTATCAAGAGTAGTTCAGGAAAATATTACAATATTCTGAAAAATCGCCATCTTGGATTCAGAATTTCCGCCCCAAAAAAAATTCCACAACGTTCAAGCTAGAGAAATAACATTTTAAATGAAGATGTACCACCACGATAACGTCAGAAGAAAATGTAAAAAAAAAAAAAAAAAATCGCCATTTTTAATCCAAATGGACGCCACAAAACCCATTTCTCAAACCACCGGAGAGAAACTAAATTACGTATGAAGGTGTACAATCACGAGTAGGTTAGAATAAATGGGGCAAACCTCCCCTATGGGGGGTGCAGCCTTTGGTGGGAGGGCGACCTTCAAAACGGGGACGCAGCCCCGCGGAGAGTCTGATTACAATAAAGGGAGCGCAGCCCCCGAAAAGTCCCGAAGCTGGGGGACCAGTCCCCCACGGCTCCACAAACTCCACGTACCATAAAACCCCATGGTCAATGACTGAGTCACTCCTTCGCTTATCAAAATTCCCAGGACAAACTAATGGAATTAGAAACACCAAATTTAGTATTAACGTGTATGACCAAGAGTAGGTAAAGGGAAAAATCCTACATTTTAAAAAAGTCGCCATCTTGAATCCAAAATTGTGGCCAAACCCGTTGTATAGAATGCAGGGCCTAAACCGCTGGAGCTAGAAACAACAAATTCGGTATGGAGATACATCATGACTAGTAGGTTACAAAAATATCACAGTCTCCAAAGACGCCATCTTAGATCTAAAATGGCGGACTCCAAAATCCATTGTCCACACCGTTTGAGCCAGAGATATGACATTTTGCATAAAGATGCATTATCACAAGCAGTTTAGGAAAATATTACAACATTTTGGAAAAGTCGCAATCTTGAATTCAAAATGGCCGCCCCAAAACCCATTTTCCACACCGTTCGAGCTAGATAAATGAAATTTTATATGAAGGTGTACCATCACAAGTAGGTTACAACAACATAAGAAACGTTCAAAAAGTCATCAACTTGGATCCAAAATGGCCGGCCCAAAACCCAATTTCCAAACCACTGAAGGCAGAGAAACGAAATCCTGCATGAAGGTGCATGACCAAGAGTAGATTACAGTGAATGGGGCAAACGTCCCCTTTGGGGGAGCAGCCCCCCCAAAAAAAATCAACTTGGGAGCGCAGCGCCCCCAGTGAAGTAAAGCGAGTCCAATACATATATAGCCCCATAGTCAGTGACTGACTGATCAAAATTCCCAGGCCACACTACTGGAGCTAGAAACACTAAATTTGGTATGAAGGTATGAACACGAATATGTAAAGGATAAAATCGACATTTAAAAAAATTACGAAATACTACGAAATGTTGAAACAGCCGCCATCTTGAATCCAAAATGGCGGACCCCAAAACATTAATTTTCAACACCGTTTGAGCTAGAGATACGAAATTTGGTATAAAGTTGTATTATTAGGAGTAGTTTAGGAAAACATTAAAATACTTGGGAAAAATCGCAATCTTGTATTAAAAATGGCCGCCAAACTTATTGTTGTATAGAGTGCATAGGCTAAACCGCTGGAGCTAGAAACCAAATTTGCAATTATAGTACATTATCCCTAGTAGATGGAGAAAATTTTATGAAATGTATCCAAAGACGCCATTTTAGATCCAAAATGGTGGACCCCAATAATTCATTTTTCACACCGTTTGAGCTAGAGATACGAACTTTGATATAAAGGTGTATTATCAAGAGTAGTTTAGGAAAATATTGCAACACTGAAAAAGACACCATCTTGGGTTCAAAATGGTCACCCATAAACCCACTTTCCACACCGTTCGAGGTAGAGAAATAAATACCATCACACAGTAGATCGCGATAATATAAGAAAACGATAAAAAAAAGTTGGAGCAGGACGTTTGGGTGCAAAGCCGTATATTTAAATAGGTTAATCTACCTAATGGGTTATAATGTATTTCATAACTAGAACCCAGATGTTTACGAACTTAAAACTGTGAAAATAAGCACTAATATCACAAGAACAGGCACTAGAAATTTCCAATAAGGTCAAAAAACGCAACTAAACTTGCAAAACTTCCACAAATAATTTGGCAATAACTAGACACCAATCCATACAGACTCATGCAAGGCTATGCAGGTCATGGTAAACGACTTTCCTGAAATTTGGAAATATCACTCTAGAAACAAAATGATTAGGAGTGTAGTTTTTTTGTTTCTGTCAGAAAAAAAATGTCCCGATTTATGACCTCTAAGCTTCAATCATGGTCATCCGTTTTCTGAGCAGTGAAAAACGAAAATAGTTATTATCTCTGCAAGTAATAGAAATATTTTGATACGTTTCTTTTTTCTTCTTTTTTCATCAGAAAGATATTGTATTGAATCGTTTAACTTTTGTTTCATAGTTCTATCATAAAAAGTAACTGCACAATTTAAATTAAAAAATGTAGGTCAAATTTGACTCCATTTTTCTGATGAAAAAAAAAGTTTTTTTTGTTATTATTATGTCATATCCTATGGTAAACATTCACTTAAAGTCTCAGTTGCAGTAAATGCTTGGTTTAGTTCTAGTAATTTTTTTTACATCTGATGTAGTAAAAAGTAATCCATTATTTTGCCAATAGATGGCTTCAGTGATCTGTATCTCGCGTTATATAAGTCCGATCGGGTTCAACGAGATGGCGTTCAAACGATGAGATTGCGAACTACAAACACTGTTCAGATAGTTGTGATGAGTTGACTCAGTGTTGTGTGAGCGCGCATCAAAATGGACACTAGCAAAGAGAAAATACGCTATATTTTACAGTTTTTCTTCGATAAAGGCGAAAACGCAAGCCAGGCGGCTGCAAATGTGAATAGTGTTTATGGTCCTGATACTGTAACAGCCAATCACGCGCAATTTTGGTTTCGTCGATTCCGTTCCGGTAATTTTGACGTCAAAGATGTACCACGCACTGGAAGGCCAAGTGTCGAAAATGTCGATAAAATCATGGACATTGTCGCGTCCGACC
>JAGDQP010016053.1:0-23070 GCA_022664845.1 Lepisma saccharinum | reverse complement strand
GTCAAGCCTTCAATGTCATGCAAAAATAATGGATTACTTTTTACTACACCAGATATAATAAAGTTAACCGAAGGTTAAAAATGTGTTACTTTTCGCACTCTACCTATGTACATTTGACCCAAAGATTTGCACCTGTTAAACCCATGTGAATTATAATATTGATTGCCATTAGGCCTGGGCCACTCAACACAACATCAGTCAAACCGCATTATATAAAAATTTACTAGAACTAAACGAAGCATTTAATGCAAATGAGTCTTTCGGTGAATGTTTAACATAGGACGTTTTTGAATTTTAAATTTTGCAGTTATGTTTTATGATAGAGCTATGAAACGAAAGTTACACGATTCAGTACAATATCTTTCTGACGAAAAAAACACATCAAAATATTCCTATTACTTGCTAAGATATTAACTATTTTCGTTTTTACTGTTCAGAAAACGAATGACCTTGACTGAAACTTCGAGCGATCATAAATCTGGACAAAAAAAACTGACCTAAACAAAAAAAATACGGGTCTAATTATTTTGTTTCTAGAATGATATATCCAAATTTCAGAAAAATCGGAGACCATGACTATTTTTTTTTTTATATGAATCTGTATAGACTTGGCTAATATAAAATTTGCTGTAGGCAGCCTATGACACCCTAAAACAAACTTCTGTCAAGTTACCTTTATAATATATCTAACGTGAAAAAATAGGCATTTGCATATCGTCGCTTAAGATGCAAAACGGCGTGTCTCAGAAAAAGCAAATTTTACAGAAGAGAAGATGATTCATTTTTCATAACCCATATTTGTCACTTAGTTTGCAAGTAAAACCGCGTAACCTGAACAAAGCTGAAAAATAGCCTTTCAGAACACAATTTATTCCTTAACAATGTGTTTAATTTATGTTAATTAAAGACATATATCTATATATATCTAAAAATAGTGCATTATATCTCTCAGCTCTCTATAAGGCTTGTTCTCGCTCTCACACATTGTTTACAGCACTTTCCAACCAAAAAACAAACAAAACTATTATTTTAGACGATGCACAGGATAGTCGTGGTGCGTTTTTGCGCGAAATATCGTTTCCAAAAAAAAACCTGAGATACGCGGTTTTGCATCTTAAGGCTCCTCGCTACTCCCTCCCCCAATTTTTAATATTTTTTAAAATCTAATAGCATTATCAAAATTTTAAGAAGATACATCTCTAGTACTTACAAATTACTATGAAATACAATGGACAGCAATCTCGAGATCTTGTACATTGATGAGTGATACGTTGTTCATTAAATAAACAATAATCTTTGACAACGAATCACTCATCAACGGACAAGATCTCGAGATTGCTGTCCATTGTATTTCATAGTAATTTGTAAGTACCAGAGATGTATTTTCTTAAAATTTTGATAATGCTATTAGTTTATGAAGTATTTTGAAAAATGTTAAAAAGTGGGGGAGGGAGTAGCGAAGAGCCTTAAGCGACGATATTCATAACTTCGTACCTATTCATAACATTGCATTACTGCCCATTACTACGTATTTCTAACAAAGGAATCAACAGTAAAACAAGAACAGTGAAATCTAATATGGATATTGAATCATTTATTTTGTCTTATGTTATATTCACAATAATAATAATAATAATAATAATTAGGAACGATTCCCCTTCTTTCCAAAATATGCCTTAGCATGCCTTGTATTTCAGGGTCATTTCTTTATTTCTTAAAATATTCGCACCCACTAGCTCTCGAACGTATCAAATTTGGTAGACGAAGACCGCTGTCACTAATATTTGAAAACTAAGGCAATATGTAGAAAACTTCACAATATTTCTCCTTATTTCGATTTAAGTGAACAAGTTTGTTATTTAATTTCCCAAGATTCACTGCTAATATCGCAACTCTCAGAGAACTATTCATGGAGAAAAGCAAACTTTTTAATAGTGAATAAATTATACAGCATATTCTACATAATAAATTATACGGAATAAATTGACATACAATAGAGCATTCTACATATCTCACAAATTCTTCCCCCTCTGTGGAAAGTATACAAATCGAACACTGGTAATGAGTATTGGGGTCCACTTACCCAGTGTTAAATACTTTTGCAATTATGTTTTCATTTCTTGCACTGTTTTAAGAACAGAGCATTTCCAACTTTTCAATCAACTACGCATACTCATGTAACATCTCATTATATCTCTCAAAAACAAATTTATGGCAAAAACACTTCACCAATGTATTTCTGATAAAATTCTAGCCCAGATTGATAAGTTACATGACCCCCTTCACACTTAAAAAATCGAACAAGATTTAAGATGGACGACTTCAAGATGGCAACCATGACAAACATACCCTCTAAAAGAAAGTACATTAACCGGTGTCCATTCATGTGTATCTGCTTTCCATTACTTCAAGCATTTTACAAATAAACGTGTGTTTTTCGACTTCGATCACACTATAAGTACTTATTCTTATGAATCAAACTTTTGGGCACTGCGCTTGTTTTTATGGACGAAAGCACTTTTAATCATGCTTTCTGGTGGTTTCCTGATGTACCCTACTTCTCTACCAAGTTTGGTCGAAAAAGCAGTGTGAAGCAACGATATGTTTACTTGTAAAGATGCACTTGCGTTTTCGTTAGACCGGATTCTGAACCACTGCGTTTAATGAATCCTACCGGATCTGAATCCTGGGCCAAGCGCACTGAAAACCTGCGTACTAACCAGTCAGATAACTGAAACCCAACTAGGTCCATACATTTCACTCCATCCGTAGAAGGGAAGGTACCTGGTGTGGGTGGAAACGTATGCGAGAATGGCAGACGTGAGCAGTGATCAGTACTCCGCGGTCTTTGTCACTAGACTATCAGGACTGGTTAATAACTTATCAGAGTCAAATATGGAGGTACTCGCAGAAAATGAATACAAATATAGTACAACTGACAGGCGGTCTGCAGGGTAAAACATTTAATAAGAAATTCTACACCCCCTAAAAATTGGCACTCGTACACATATAACAATAAACTGTACAGACGATACATGTTTATCATGTCATACCTTCGATATGAGCAGTACACCCCCACCCCACCCCCAAAAAGTAAAAATCACTGATTATGTAAAAATCCATCATTTTAGCAGTACTTGGAGGTCCAAGAGTGGTAGCTAAATATAAGGCTGGCAACAAACACGGCTAAAGCACGTACTTCTCTAGAAAAGAAAGTAGTCACGTAAACTGGAGTTCATTGATCTGGAACGGAGAATTCTTTGTTGTTTAGCTATCTCGCTCCCCCTAAAGCTAAGAGAACTCAATTTGGTAGAAGATAACCTGTGTCATGCCTGCGGGGTTGTTGCGACGCCGGACCACGTAGTGCTCAGATGTCGAGAGACAGATAACTTGATAACAGAACAGAGAACCCTCCTGGGGGATACACCAATCGCTGAGGTTCTGAGAAATCCAGAACTGGCGGTGATCCTCCGGGAGGCAGCGAATAAAGTCTCGGAATATCACAAAAGAAAATTTTTGGAGGGTAGACGGCGTCCCGCGGCATGAAGTGGGGAGTGAGAAATTACTGAAAAAGTGCTTCGAACCGCGAACGTGAGCGCGACTACCGCGACTTCCGTGAGCGGGTATACGAGGTGCTATATGAGTGATAAAAAAATGGACTAGAAATTATTATCCATGAACTGGACTATAAAAGGATATATGACGTTGCTGGAACTCCAGCAGCAGGAGTGCCTCACGAGGAAGGCCTGGTGAGAGACACTCATGTGTGGAAGTGATATGCGTGTATGGTGGCGGGATAAGTGTAAATGTGTACTAAGTTTAATATCAATAGCAACAGCAAATAAGGGTTGAGATCGCGGAATCCGTGAACAAAACCATATAAATGAATACATAACCGCGAGTGAATGTGTGTGTGAAAGTGAAAATGTTAAAAGCATACGATCGGGGCGGAAGAGGAAGAAGAATTGGATCATTACACAAACTTTGTAGATTGAACAACTATTCTACGGCTGCAGTGACCCCCTTCAGAATTCTCTCCAATCCTCGGACCCTCCCCAATCAAAGTATGGATGAGAAGAATGAAAGAAGAAAGAAGAAGATGACTCCTGCAACGAGGGAAAAGACTACTAACAAGGAAGATGTACGACCAACAACAGCATCAATAATTAATATCTTATCTCGTTGCAGGACGCAGAAAAGAAGAAGATGCCAGTCTTCAAGTCGTGTGTTGTCATGTGTTGTCCTGTATCGTCTTGTCTAATGTGTGTTATATGTTTAAATGTATGTATGTTCTTTATTTTAATAAAATTAGTATTTAGTAGATAGGGAATCCCCCCAAGGAAGTTCCAAAAGATCTGGAACAAAGGCCAGGAGAACCCTCTGGATGCCTGGCCAAGAGTCCGTCCCGCAACCCCAGAGGTCTCTGACCGATGGAACACAGGGGCTTCTTGGAGTGCCGGAATTCCGGCAATCCAAGAATCTCTAGGGACATGCCTGCCCCAAGGCAAGGAGCTCAAAAATGAGCGTGATGTACGACCTTGAAAGTACACAACTTGGCTTGTGTAAAGGATACAAAGAGGCAGGGGTGGTATGCGGGTCCCCCTAAATAAAAAAAAAAAAATATCTCGCTCCCCCACCAGCAACATACATGTATATAATGTTTTGTCAGTCTCTCTGTGTGTGTGTGTGTGTGTGAGAGAGAGAGAGAGAGAGAGAGAGAGAATAAACTACAGAATGTGCTCATTGTACAAGAGAGCTATTAACGATTCATTACACAACAGCTCGAAGTAATGAGAATCGCCATAAGCCACTGATTTCTTAACATCCAGCTGTGCGATCAAAGAAAAACATCAATTTTCATCAACATAATGTAATACTTTTTGTAATACTTCTTGTGAACAACGACAATAAACATTTTACTAAACATAAATTTATTTTGTGATGTGTCTCAAGGAACTCGAGCTTCTCCGAGAAGTTTTCTCCTTCAGCAAAAAAAAAGTGTACTAGAATTCACTACGTAACCCGTCCAATAATCTAAATTTTTAATTTCAGTGATAGTCCAGTCATCCTAGGGTTGTACCTGGCAATAATTTCCTGAAAGTGGATACTTCGCATATGTGTAGTACTAGTACCCAGTAACAACGTATCAAAAATCAGAAATCTACCTACTGAGATCGGTACCATGTTATATATATATAATAATAAATCACAGCCATATTCAATCCACTAGTGGATGAGGAATCTCCCCGAAGGGAGGAGTTGGTCTACTGCTTCCACGCTGACCAAACGGGTTGGGAGAGGAGAGCCGAAGCTCTCACTGTGATCGCCACTGTCTTTTATTCACAGCAGCTCCCCAATTGTCCTCACGATGCTGGGTCAACACCGAAATATTTGAGCCCCCATCGGGAATCGAACCCGGGACCGCTCGCATTGAACTCGAGCGCGCTACCGACTAGGCTACGCAGGAGCTCATATATATATATCTGCGTGCGAGCAGTAGACCAACTCCTCCCTTCGGGGAGAGGCCTCATCCACTAGTGGACTGAATATGGCTGTGATTTATGTATATCATCATCACCATATTCAGCCGTTTTCTATCCACTGCTGGATGAAGGCCTCCACCTTTTCTTTCCACATATCTCGGTCTGTTGCTATCCTCATCCATCTAGCTCCTGAAAAACGGTTTGATTTCATCTACCCATCTTGCATTTGGACGTCGTTTCGGTCGTTTCTTTTCTCTAGGAATCCAATGTAGTATATTTGTCGTCCACCTTCCATCTGTTCGTCCAGCTATGTGACCGGCCCATTTCCACTTCAGCTTCCTCGCAGTCTTGATTACATCCTCTACCTTTGTTTGTGTGCGAACCCATTCTTTTGTCTTCCTGTCCCTCCTGGTTATTCCTAGCATGCATATCTCCACTGCTCTTTGAGTCATTTGCGCATTCAATGTCCAAGTTTCACAGCCTTACACCATCACAGGTAAGTCACATTGATTATAAACTTTACGCTTCAGACACATTGGTAGTTTGCTTTTGAAAATTAAGTGAAGCCTTCCAAACGAACTCCACGCCATTTTACATCATCTATTTATTTCATCAGTCAACTTGGCATTCGATGTTTTGAGCTGACCTAGGTAAGCATATTCATCAACTATGCCTATTGTCTCTCCACTAATCTTTAATTCCCTTTTTGCAGAATGTTGATTGTATCAGTGACGTCGCGTATCTACGTTCACAGGAGCACGTGAACTGCCCACTATTTTAGAATTGTTATTATTATTATTTCGTCTCAGATTGTTTCTTATGGAGAAATTTAAAAACATACCAAATTTTCAATTGTTACACTTAGGTATATGTATACAGTTCCTTTATCAAGTTGTGGGTACTACCCAATTCGTTTCGCGTTCACATGTCGGTTGTGCACGCGTTGCCCCATATACGCTTAAGTGGCGTCAGGCCTAACTTTTAACAATGTATATATGGGACCTCGACGTGCACAATCCGAATGTGAACGAAAACAGCAGAAGCACAGCAATGACCACTGTTCCTAACTCTCCTTGACTTTTCCACCCATTCTTATGTTAAAATGTAATCAAATATTCTGGCAGACACACGGATAAACGTTCATTACATACCAGCATCTCAAAGTACACAATAAACCATTTCTGGAAAAATATATTAAACGCTTAAATAACGTTAATGTTGCATCTCTATTTATATAAAGTTATTTGAGTTCCAGTATCAGTTATAAACGAAGATCAAATTAACAGTATCTTGCAGTTTGCAACATTGCGTAAACGCTAAACAATATTTTTCTAGTGTGTCGTGCGAGAAATTGAAGGGATCCTCGGAACTGGTTTGTTCGTTTGGATATTAACGATTTATAAATATGAAATTTAAAAAAAAAACATGCGTTTTTTAATGTATTACAGTACATAATAAATTCGCAGGCTTCTGCGCTTAACTAACTTTAAGGAAGCAATTTAGGGCGATGAGACTACTCGACCAACCCCCTCATACCTATAAAAGCGCCAAAACACGAGATGTGAAAAAAGAAAATATTGTGATTTTCGGATTTTGTGAGATATTTTGTAATATTGTGGGATAAAGAGGTAGATCTATGTAATTTATATTCACCAATCACAGTCCTCAGATACCTTCTAAGAAAGATAAAATATTGTATATTATTTTGTGATATTAAACATCGAATTAAGTGAGTGTTTCTTCCTGTTTAAAACAGAAGAATGGATTTCATATACAAATAAAAACAAGAATGATATATGGAATTTCTTATTTTTGCTTTTTTGTGTATTTACTGTGAAGTGAGACAGTTTGGCCGTCAATTTTCAATTGTCTTATTCTCGTGGAAAATTGCTCTAAGATACATTCGCCGCTGCACTGTCGACCTTTCGCACCTGGATATCTCAAAATACGTATTTTTATGTTTGGAGTTTTCTCTTTTTTTCTTAACTGAATGCGGAGTGTGAATATGTTATGGAAAGCTATAGTTCTATTCTGTACTTACCACATTGAGAAATCAAGCTATCCAACGATGTATTTCTTGTTCTTGTATTTTCCTCGTTGCTCTTAGGAGCAGGGAATCTACCTGGATTTTCAATTTTGAGAAGGTTTAAAGTAAAAATTGGGTGTAGTTGGAGTTTTGCATGGATTCTATCGATTTTTACTGTAAAAATTTGTAGTTAGGTGCGTTCGAGAATTTCGTAGGGTGACACCACCCTCAATGGGAGGGTCTGGCGGAATCAATGGTTGTGAACTACCATCTTTCAAGCCCAAGAGACGCCACTGGATTGTATATGACCTTTGTTTTACTTAAATTCATTTTAAGGCCTATTTTCGAACTCTCATTATTCAGTTCTTCCATTCTGGTTTGTAGTTCTTCCGCATTTGAAGCAAACAGGACTATATCATCAGCGAACCGTAGGTGATGAAGATGTTCGCCATTAATTTTAATTCCAACTTCATCCTAGTTTAAATTTTGGAATACTCTCTCCAGGATCGCAGAAAACAGTTTTGTGGAAAATTAATCTCCTTGCCTTACCCCCTTTCCAACTTTAAATTTTTCACTTTCTTGATTTAGTCTAATGACAGATGTGGCAGTCGAATAAATGTTTCGCAGTAGCTTGATGTACGCATTTTCGATACCTTGTTCAAGTTATTTAAGTACTGCTCAGTGCTGACAAAGATACCGAATCGAAAGTTTTTTCAAAATCTATGAATCCCAAACATAGTGGAAGTTCATATTCATTAGTCCTTTCATAACTTCATTCAATGTTTGTATGTGGTCCATTGTGCTAAATCCACAACGAAATCCGGCTTGTTCCCTTCCCCGGTTAAAATCCAAGACCAGTTCAATACGATTCAAAATAACTTTGGTGAACATTTTGTATAAAACTGACAGTACACTAATTGGTCTGTAGTTTTCGACGCATTATTTGTCCCCTTTCTTGTACAACAAAATTATAACAGCATTATTCCAACTTCTGGGTATTTCTCTCTTCCTCAGGCACATTGAGAATAATGTAGCAAGTTCCTCTTTCATCTTTTCACCTCCCCATTTGAACATCTCTGCTGTGAATCCATCTTCTCCTGGCGTCTTTCCGTTCTTCATCCCTCGAAGTACATTATCTACTTCTTCTTTCATTACATCTGGGACATCTGCATCATTTTCTTCTGAGTCTTCATTTCCTAGCTCTTCTTCGGAGTAGTACAATTCTCTGTAGAAATTTTCAAATATTTTTATAATTTCTTCCTTATTTCGTGTTACGGTCCCGTCTGGTTTCTTAAATTGATTATTTGCTTTCTCCCTATCATGAGCTTCTGTTTGGTTTTCTTCTGGCTCTTTGTTTCTATGCTTAATAGCTCGGCAAGTTCGTTAATGAGCAAAATCGGTTCAAGAGGGTGGTTGGGGAGGGGGTTGAAATTGTGAAAAAAATACTTATCAGCCCTATGGAGTTTATAGGGAAACTTTGTCTGCACAAATTATAGTACTGCCTAAGAAGTTTACGGTGAGACGAACGATTCAGAGGTTGTGGGGGTACGAGTGAGGGTGAGGGTGGAAATTGGAAATTTTTTAACCCATGTCTTGTGGGGTAACGTTGAAAAGCTCTTGACGATTTATCTATAAATCAATAACTAGTTTCTCGATAGCGCTCATATTTCGTTAGGGGTATATAAGGTGGCGGGTTTCATTGGTCCTGTTAATTTCAATCGGAATATCACTGCATTCAGTTCTAGTAACAAAAAGTTTGCACGGTAAGTAGTTCACCTATTGGGGTAATTAGTTACAGTATTTATAATTTTATAATGAAAATAAAATGATAAAAGTACATTTACTTGAAGTGTTTTTATTCTGCACTTGCCCCAATAAATTCGATCAGAAACACTTCGAAATCCTGTAGGGTTGCCGAAAGGGATTTTTGATCATATCTCGATAACCGTTAGAAATATGAAAATATGTTTCAAACAAAAGTTGGTTCTTATAGCTTTTGTCCTATCTCCTATTCATGATTTTCGAGAAAAACGTGACATAAAAATCACCTTTTTTTTTTTTAGTTTAGTTTAGTTTACCATGGAAATTACTTTTAACACGTAGATTAACCTTCAAGATGAGGAAGTTAATAAACTGTTTAGTTGAAATACAATATATTTTTAAGGATAGAACTATATTTTTGTAGGATTTTTTTTACGATATATTTACATAATCCGTTTACAATATCAAGTAACTTCATCAGCATTCCTTCAGGTGTTGTCGGGAACAGTACTGTGTCATGTCATGCCGCTGTTGAGAAGGGCAAAGACTACATAGAAAAATTAATGGGGAAATCGTTTTCTGATGTAGTTGTTTTCAGAAAAGCAAGAGTGATAACATTAGCATCTCTCACTTCATCGGTTAAAGTAAGAGCGAAAGTAGCTCGTAACAATGTTCAATAGTTATTTATAGGACCGTTTGCTTACAAAACACCAAAAGATCTAAAAGAGTATTTTAAATTTGAATTCGCACCAAGATCTACTGCGCTTTTCAATGAATCATATATGCGAAAATCAACAAAAATCCTCCCTACTGAGTGCTTTCGAACAAGAAGAGCGAAATATTATTCCTAAACAGGAATGCACTTCTGTCATCGATGGAGGATACTTCTTACCGCTGTGTAGTGTGGCCAAGACTAGCTACTCATGGTTATGGATCTAGATGTTAGTAAACAACAACTACTACTTTCTCAGTATCTGTAGCACGTTGCAGAGCTACTGTAGTGATCAGTACGTTGGTATCCTCTATTGCTTGATGTATTTCATATCAATTTCAGGTGAGATGGCTGGAAAACAAAGTGATAAAAGCCTTCTTTTTATGATTAGATAAGAACTCAGAATGCATATGTGTAACACAAAATGTTCATTACATTAAACTTCAGGAATATGTTTTCTGTAGCGTAGCATGTGTTTTTCTCCTATAGTTGTTGGTAGTCTGGATAGCCGTCAAAGATAACAACCGTGTGATTACCAAAATGTGCATTCACATATGACTTGTAAGCGTCTAACTAATGAAAACATTTGTTTATTTATGCCTCAATCTGGTTGTAAATGACAGAGTATTTTCAACATATCTAAACAACGAGAAATCCATCGTCAGGTCAAAGATGTCCTACTTTGTCATGTAATATCGGGATATGATACCTCCTCCAGTCCTTTTAGAAAAGGGAAGGTAAAGTCTCTAAATTCATTGAAGAGTGGCTTTGAAATTCAGTGTGGAAAGAAAGAGATGCTACAAAGGAACAAGTTGCAGTTGCAGGAGAAAATTTTATCACTGCTTTGTATGGTAAATAAATAATAAAACACTAAATGAGCACAGATTATACATGTACTACCAACATACTGCTAAAAACAAGCTGCACGGTAATTTTGATTTAGCCACGTTATCCCCAACATCAACTGCTGCTGCCCAACACAGCTTTCCTGTATATCACTAAGCTCAGAAGTAGCTTGGGAATGATTTGGATCCTTGTCTGTGAGGATGGAGTTTGTTTGCAATTTCACTACCACCTATACCAACAACTCTTCCGCCAGCACCAGAGAAAATAATGCACTTAATATATTGCAATTGTAAGAACTTCTATGATTCTTGTGAGTGCAAAAGGGCAGGCCTGCTTTGCTCAGCAATGTGTGGTAAATGTGAGGGATTGTCATGTAAGAACATAAATGAACCACAGACGGAAACAGCCAAACTTGAATAATGAAGAAGTAATATTTATTAATAAATAATTCTAACATCATTTGAACTATTTTTTTTATTTTATTAATAAAATATGTAAGCTAATTATAGTTATTTTTTTAAAAACAACAACAACAAACAGACAGAGACAAGAGGGCTTAATCAAGATTGAATAACTTCCTCATCATGAAGATTAATCTACGTGTTAAAAAAGTAATTTCCATGGTAAACTTTTAGAAACTATTACAAACAAAAAAAAAAAAAAAATTTTTTATTTTTTTTACATATACGTTTTTCTCGAAAATCATAAGAGATAGGACCAACGTTATAGGAATCAAAAAGATGTATTTTTTTTTTTTACCATCTTTAACTTTTGTTTGAAACATTTTTCCTATGTTTCCAACGGTTATCGAGATATGATCAAAAACGTGAAAATCGGCCGCCATATTCCAAGATGGCGACCGTAGCACAGCACGAGTGTTGATTTTGATATGCTGTTACTGGATACTAGTACTACACATATGTGAAGTACCTCCTTTTACGGAGTTATTTCCAGATAGAGATCTTTTTAAACTTATATGACTGGACTATGAATGGATGCCTTACAAATAACTAAATGTTCTTTCCAAATCCTCGTCACTGACTCAATAGAAAAATTGGGCACACAGTGGCAGTGAAAAATTATAAATTAAACGTCTCTAATAATGAGCTTTAAAAAATATGGCTGTTTTAATCGATGTATTTATTCATAATTCATACACTTCTTAATCGAACTAAGTTTGTTTAATATATTCAAATACGTTCTTTTATATCTTGTTCACACATTTTGCACTCTTAACCACTAGACCTCATGAAGATTATTCAGGTTTGCATTACTACACATGCATTCCCAAATCAAGCAATCACAAATCCATTACCCATTCACCTTTGGAGATAAGATAATTAGATCCCTTTGAGAACCTCTCAACTAACGGTACATGTAAAAGCAAATGCTGAACGCTCTCAAATGAACTTGAGATCAAAAGACTTGCTGCTAATAAAACCTTGTGAACACTCTACCAATTGATGTCAAACATGCAGTTTTCAAGCACTGGCTATAATACAGGTGCAATGTATTTACTTCAGCATACAAATTCCTTCTAAGCAATTATTTCACTTTCAGTTTTACTACGCCGAAGAGAAACTTAAAATATATTCAGAACGTGAATCAAATCAGAAGCTGATCTTACTATTTAATTTCAGTTAATTAGTTGCCACCCATCAACTAACAGTCTGGCTACCACCCATCAACTACCAGTCTGGCTACCTTGTTTGTACAAATTTCTGCTTGTCTTCATAGCGACAAAAAGGTGTGACGTTAATAATAACTCAGTTGGTCCATAGTGTTCAGTGAATTTACATTCTCCTGGGACCCACAAGTAAGGTCTCCTGCGAAGTCAATAATATCGTTACATATGCTTACTTTTTAATATCCAGCAAAGTCAGAAGTGGTGAAATTGAATGATCTGGATATTTAGTCTATTTCTTGGTATCAATGATGTGACAAAAATTCTTGCCCAGACGTTCATCGAAAAGGAGGTGGTTTGCAGGTGAATAATAATAATAATAAAAAAACATTTTACTTTCGATACCCTAACTAAACTCGTATGTAAGTTATGAATATCGAAAGTGTTTACAGACATGTGTCGATGAAACCAATATTGTCTCACCACCTTTCAAAGAAAAGCACTGAAACAAATTTAGTGCAAAAATATGAATATGCATAGTTAACATATATTCTGTAGTTCCCCAGGAGATCTGCAAATATTGTGGGGATTTTATTTGCCAAGAATTCATGTGGTCTGGGTCAGATATTGACTTATCTATCTTCCTGTTATGTTAGAAATCGAAGAAAAGTAAATATATTATGTACGATGGACTTCTTAATTAAGAAGTAAATCAAAGCACATTTTTCGTTGAGATTAATTTTAGTGAATAATTCCCCTGAAATTTTGTAACTTCACAGCACAATCCATTCTTGTAGCTGCCTAACTTTCGTGCAGATATTTAGGCATTCTGGCACACCGTACAGAGGAAAAATATAGCTTGTATAATCTACACGCTCAGGCTTTCTATGTTATTTAGTATTCATTTTAATGTTAAACCACTGGATTTCGACTGATCGACTCAATCGATTAAGGAATCCGTTAACAAAGTTCTCCCTCACCTTCTTATTGTTATGAAGGTTTCTAACATTTGCGTTCTGAAATGTTTTATGAAAGTTTAAATATATATTTTTAGCTACTTCCACATAAATATGTTCGTTTTGGTAAAAGCTCACTACAGTTTTACCTTACGTACGGCAAAAGTTCAGTACATACTCTCCGTGGTAGGTTGCGTTCGTTTCTTTTCAAACGTTGAGTATGAAAAAATTTATTCTAGAATATTAATATAACCGGCCTCGTTTCTCGTGGGCCTAGTTTCTGAATTAAATGTGTTAAAAGGATTTTAGGCCACTATAACAGAAATTATTTTACCATATAAATTCGACTTTGCTGTGATAGATTTTTAGTGAATGGAGCTTAACTCTATCTGCCTTGTACTTGAAACCCTTGTTGTTTTGAAGTGTTTTGAGAAAGTGCTTTCAATGGAAGTGGCCCAACATCAACTGTAATTTTACGTTCAGTGTTTTGAAAATGTTAAAATTTCGAATTTTGTTGTTACACCTTAAAATACACAAAAATATGCAGTGAATTACAAATACTTCGAAAATAAGAATTTGGACTTGAATTGCTAAGGGCAAACCTGTTTTGTTAAACGAAATATATGTAAAACTGATTTCGAATGTACAGATGTATCGAAATAGATAATGATTGCGCGACCGGAATTGCATTTTCATATGTTTTGCAGTCTCGTGCTGTTTCTGTTTCCGGCGCCAGGGCTCCCGATTCCTAAGGAAGAGGATTTCTTACAACTTTATTCATAACTACAATTAAGACTACATAGTCATGGATTGGATGCAGTTACACAATAAGGAATCAAACTTTCGTAATATTGAGTTCTGTAACGGAAAGTAATCATGTAACAATGTTATACATCTAACAATTTGGCAATTCAACTCAAAATATGCTGCTGAGATACGTTCGGTCACTACACTTCACGCCCTGGTGTAGAATTAAACGACTGAGTGGAAAAAGGATAACATATCAAAAAGTGTGAAAACGAAACCCGCCATGTTTATTCCCTAATATGTTATTAGCTATTTTATATTTTACTTTCTGAGATCTACTCACAGCTAGAAGTATTATAATTGTCTGATACTGAATCTGTAACTTACCTTATAGTTTAGTCTGACAAAGGAACTTTTTTTGTCACTCAGATCACCTCGATAATATAAGATAAAATTAATTGTATGGGTGGTAACAGCATACGCCCTTCCCGTCAGATCACCTCGAAACCCAACTTCAAATTTTGTACACAAGTAGGTCAGCCACAAAGAGATTACAGTACAAAAGATTAGCTGCCAGTTTGAACTGCAAGACTCTTCAACAAAAGGGTAACATTTTGACGCGGTCTACCTTTAGAGTGCTTGTAAAAAGTTCCGGAACGGCTAAATATCTCGATTAGAATGAGCTTTTATGGAAACTTGAAAAATGTTAAATGAAATCAACAGAGCTATCGGATGGACTAGCCAATTAAAATGTATAGACCCCAACTTTTTTTTTAAAATAGGAACTTGAACAGTTTATATATTGCAGTTTCGGTATTTACGGAAAAAATAAATCAGAATATGTCACTATCGGGCCCAAATTTGATTTTTTAAACTGGAACCCACAGATTTTGTCTGGCTAGCCCATCCGATAGCTCTAAATTTGTCTCTTTCTAGTTTTCATAAAAACGCATTCTAACAGAGATATTTAGCCGTTCCGGAACTTTTGACAAGCACTGTAAAGATAGACCGTGTCAAATTCTTACCCTTTTATTCAAAGGCCTTGTAGTTCAAACTGGCAGTTAATCTTCTGTGTGGAAATCTCTTTGTGGCTGTGATACTTGTGTACGAAATTTGAAGTTGGGTTTCGAAGTGACTCTTTCCCTGTGAGAAAGTTTTCTTGGGTTTGCTGACAACTGCGGTAAATAGAATGTTATCCTTCACTTCCACTAAGGTGTTCATTTAATCTTATGTACAGTGACTACACTGTTTCGCTAAACTCGCTCTAGCCGAACAGTAAGTTTTTGGAGCTGGTTCTACACTGCATAACCATGTCGAATTATTAACGTGTAACCTTTATTACTGTAGGGAGTATGGAAGTTTTAGGGGGGCAAAGCCACTCCTTCGGCTATCAGCTTTTGGCGAGTACAACCTTTATTATTATAGGGAGTAGGAAAGATTTAAGAGGGGTAGATCCTCCCCTTCCCTCATACCGTGTTTAATTACTCACTGAACTCTACTGAACGATCGCTCCAATATCGTTGTATAATAGGTAAATGGTATTTTTGTTGGAAAGATCACTCGAGGTTATTACAGTTGGGAACAAATGAAATGAATAACGCGAGAATCTTACTGGCCACCTAGTAATATTCTGCCGCTCAAAACATGAGTCTTTACGAGGGCGTCTAAACAAACATATGGAGGAAACCTTCTGCAGTTTTCTGTGGTATTGAACCGAAACGTTGCCACTTCTTTCTTTAACAATCTTGTCTTTCTTTCCCTCTCTCGTGTCGCTCAAGCACGTACCGTAGCATTCACGAGGGTGCTAGAGAAGCTCAAACTGTTGTCATCTGCTTTGAGAAAGTTGCAACGCCGAGGAAAATTTCTTGGCGGAATCTTTCTGGCCGTGGGTGTCAATGTTTGGTTAACCGCAAAAAGTAAGGGATTCGCCTGCTGGACCTAAAGCTTTCATGAGCTGCATGAAATTATAAACAGTTCATAGGTGACCACTGCTGTCACGGTGGACGCTCTTTCATTTAATAGTTTCAATAGCTTTTATGAGGAACAGAAAGATGTTTACGAATAGGTATAGTAACTTGTTTAGTAAAGGTAGTGAATATTGAGGGAAATGCCATTCCATTCTTGTTGTTTTCTCATAGGTAATATTGAGTTTTATACAAATTATCACTGGCGGCCATGTGTGGAATTAACGCCACGAAAGGAACATCACCGTACATTTTACACAGTATTTCAGTAAATAAGAACAGTAAGAACTCTATGAGGATAACAACGGAGAGTTATTATGGGTATTACTTTAATTTACGTCGGGCGTAATTTTTTCGAATGAAATAAGTCACAGGTTCACAAATCGGAATCATGTGAATGTTACGACGCAGCGACATGTTTACTTCCATACCACCACTGATATTTTCATACAAAAATCATGGACAGTATGTCGAGTGAGTGACAGCGAACGAAGAGAGGATAGAAAAAGCCAGGTTTGATATTTATTTTCTTTATAAGCAATGCACATCACCTTTAACAGACACCGCCTGTAGCTGCTCAATGTATGGTTCCAAACAGAACGACCGACGTATACTAAAGAGATGCCTTGTCCTGCATCCACATTACTTAAAAATAACATGCGATGAAAAAACAGTAACAACAGGAACTGAATCAGGACTGCTAAACTTCTGCCAAATTTAATAGCAGGCCTACGTATCATTTTTACGCAAACCCAAACCAAGTCTAACATAACCTTATCGATTAGTACAGAGATCAACACCACTCGAAAAGAAAAAAAACTACAATACGCGTATTATCCAAACATGCCAATGTCAGCGTGACAATACCTAATGCAGTACAACACGGTTAAGACATTTATCGAAAAATTCCTGGCAACAGCTGCTATGATGTATTATACATATGTCATATACTTTATTTGAATTGCAAACGTGATATATACGAGACTTTTTAATTGGCATTAAGAAAGTGTAGCCACTGAAATCGAAATCATGACGGCACAACTGTCAATTGACAGCTGTTTCGGTAACAACAAAAAGCAGACAACTATCAAACACTTACGAACAACAAAAACTTGTAAGCGTATGACACTGTACAACATCTTATAGCTGAAATAAGAGCCTAATGAAATGTGTGCTTCGTTTCATTACATAATGCTGTACAATACTTTTTTTGTAAACATTAAAATGCACAAGAAATTTTTGACAATGTCAAGCACTGTTTTCAAATCAAGAAACAGCTTGTTTACTTACCACCACAGGCCATTTGATGCATTTGCCGGACACGTTGCTATCTATTTCATTAGCTACCACACAGAAATCACAACCACTAAATGCATTTTTTAAATAATATCACCTAAACATTGAATATAACCACACCTTCGCCCTCATATTTCAAAAAATCAATATGGCTTCCGATGTAAGCGCACCCTAGTACCACTTCTGAAAACTAAGTATCAAATGAAGAACGTGACGCGTTATA
Source organism: Lepisma saccharinum (assembly GCA_022664845.1). NCBI lineage: Eukaryota > Metazoa > Arthropoda > Insecta > Zygentoma > Lepismatidae > Lepisma > Lepisma saccharinum. The sequence continues at coordinate 5,432 of JAGDQP010016053.1, read as the reverse complement.
TCTGAGTGTACCTTGGTAAAAGTAGTAAGTACCACTTATTGAAACTTGAAGTGCAGTTTTCAGTTAATGGCTGACTGTGAACCCTTAGATCTTTCCAGAAATCAATTTTATGGTGAAATAACAAAAATTAAGAACACGGATTTATTATATTTTTTCTTCAAAACAGCAAAATAACCCATATTTGGCACCCTCTAGCTCTAACTAGTAGATATGGAAAATAAATTATCGCCCCCCCCCCCCCTGCCCTTCATGCCCAGTTATTGTCATTTACGTTCACAATACGTTTTGGAGACTTGAATACATGTACCAGTTATTGGTCCTGCTAAGACCAGTAGTTGACACCCCTTCTAAATATTTGTTCCTGGGAAGTAATATTCTACGTGAAAAGACTAGCGAACGTACATTTTTGTCTTATAGGCTAAAATGGCTATGTTAGAAATCAAATTCTAAAAATGCTAATTATTTGCCCCCATTTGCAAATAAATAGACAATGTGGAAAAATGTCATACTAGCTATTGGCATCCTCCCCAGTAACAATAATTAGTTTGCATCATTTACATAATGATGTATGCTAAGTAGTTTCTAAACAACCTTCTAAACTCTTTAACAACCTAAGTTTGCAGTGACGTGGTAGGAATACCTCTAACTTCCTAACGAATACCCTATCCCAACTTGCATCGGTAATGCTTCATGATGAAATAATTTTTAGTACTAAAGATGATCTTTTGGTATTTTTCAACACGTAATTAATATTAACAAAGTAAAAAATAAAGCAGCTAATAACAACATGTATAGCAATGTAAAGTAAGGACGAAATTGTGACAAAAATAATAAATGATTGCAACATTTAGTTAATTAGTGATGTGGATACTTGATCCGCGCAAATATATAGTCCCGTGATCTTGAGACAACTCCGCACAAACATTGCCAAAAGAAATTAAAAGTATTAATGCTTTTATTGTAATTCCTTCTTATACAGTAACTTCTGCAACTTGTATCATCTTATCTCTTTGATGACACCATAAATTGAATACATATATTTACGTAATCAATTGCAATATTAACTTCAATGTTTGAGAAACTAAACTCTGAAATATGAATTTAAAGCTTCATTATCAGATTATAAGACATCAAGAACTGAAAACCAATGCATCAAATTTGTGTGAATAATTTATGATTGATTTAGCATTACTTTCTGTTGAATTTCTCACTGAGAACGTTTAATGCGCAACAGATGGCGGTTGTGCACATGCATAAAATTTGGATGTTCTTATTTCTACATTTCGCTATAGGTTTAAAAACTTATATCAGGGCTCCAAATGGACCTGAGCAAACAGCAACGTCGCTCCGGTTCGTGAATATCTGAAACCTTCGTATTCCTCTCGTCAATATCGGAATGCTTTTTTTTTTCACTACACAATTATGGTAATCACAGGGGAGAAAGAACAATAGCATGTTAACTAGGGTTGCGTTTCGTGAAAAATTCCATTCCAAGCCCTGACTTGGATTAATTGGAACTGGCATAATATCGATATTTGAAAGGGTGTCGTTGATAATATATTTTTGGAGCCTTTGAGAATACGGCTTAACACATTATGAGAGATGAGTTGTTGTAGATAATTTACGGTGTCTCACATGCTCACACATGACGTCACTGCAAACTTAAGTTATCAAAGAGCTTAGTTGTTTAAGAAGGAAAACACTGCAATAATTACATTATAGCAATAAATAACTGGAGAAAAATAAGTACGGTCCTTAGCTTATGATATGTTAAATTTGTAAAACGAAACCTTCGTGAAATGATGGCCTTAACCACTACGACTAATAAAAATCAAAGGTCTTTAAAGAGACAACAAGCAACGTGTCAAGAATAACATCACCTTCACCAAACTATTTTCGAACATAATTTTAAAAAAGTCTTGGGATTGCCAATAACTGGGTAGTACCAAGTTCAAGGAAGTTTACCTAATCTTTCTATAATCTAATACCGATCCAGGATTTGGTCTATACTGTTGCAGCTTATGAGCAACAACTGCATTTGTCGTACTCCACCCTGACGCACGAAATTACTGTCAGTTCTCTTTAATGATCCCACGTAAAAGTCTTATATTTAACATTGGTACGAAAATTAAATCCCTAATTCCTTTCTTCATTTACACATATAGTTTCATTGAAAAACTTGACGAGGGAAGAGGGAGGAAAATTAACAGCGACTGGAGCGTTACCGCTTGGCTATGGCAACCCGAAGTGAAAGAACGGCTGCAGCGAGCTCAGTTTCGCTTTTTATTTAACGATTAAACCGGCAACGCTGTTACCATAAGAGCAACAGTATACTCTTAAGCCTGGACGGATAATAAAGATTATTTTTGCAGAAAAAAAAAAACCACTCGTACTATAATCTCATTATGATTGTTCAGACAATTTGGAGAAAATTATATCGCCGTATTATGAGGGGACCGCCACCGAACACACTAAAAAATAGCTGTGTTAATTCAACACAATGCGGTGTCCCAGAGTGACTACCACTTATTCGGGTTATATCAACACAACACACGGCGTTGATTTCGGTACTGGGAGAAAAATGTTAGGACTGCAGTGAGATTTGAACATGAGTTGATCAGTCTGAAGTCGAGCGTCTTACCGACTTTATCTTTTTACAAAACTTGGCTAAATCAACAGACAAAAGTAACGCTAGATGCAAATGGTATTTATTGAATTACATTTGAATTAAACGACTACACTAGATTCAAACAATGTAGCGGGTCAAAAATATGTTGCTGAACACCGAAAACAAACAAAGTCACTCGCACGAAATAACTTTAATCACTTTCTATTTGTCAATTGGAGACCAGAATTCCCATTTCATTGAGAATGTTCCATTTATATGAAAGCAAGCGATTAAGATAGCGACAGCCAAACATCGCGATAGCGACCAGCATTACGGCTTTCTTATCGTAATAACATGTCGAATGCTGCGCTTACTTTCATAGAAATCGAACATATTCTCAATGAATGGGGATTGTATTCCCTAATTGACAAATGGAAAAGTGATTAAATCATGACATAAGTCGTGAGAGTAACTTTGTTCGTGTTTGGGGTTCAGCAACATATTTTTGATCCTCTATACTACTGGTATCTAGTATTTTTTCTGTCTGGCGATTTAGCCGAGACGGTAAAACGCTTAACTTTCAATTCAGTCACCATGTTCAAAACTCGCTGGAGCCGCAACTTTTTTTTTTTTTTGCTGCAAGTGCCGAAATTAACACCGTTTGTTGTGTTGATTTAACACACGAAAGTGGTAGTCACGCTGGGACACCCCATTGTGTTGAATTAGCACGGCTATTTTTTACTGTGTAATGAATGATGAAAGTAACGTTAATACTGTTTCGACTTTTGGACCTATAGTAAGGATTGACTAAGGTTTTGTTTACTATTTTCTATTCAAATTAAAGGTACTTGAGTTTTTACCTTAGTAGTACAGTGGTAGTATTAAAAATTAACTAATTAAGGTGTTATATTATTTATTAACAGATTGATTACTTTACAAATTAATAGATTTGTAAAATGCACAGTTTAAATATTAACAATTACAAATGTTTATTTAAATTTTAATTTAAACAAAATGTACATATCAAATGCACAAATAAAGAAATGTATCCAAATAAAACATAATACAGGAAGTGTTCGTGATTAAAAATTAACTTGATCTTAACCAGGGTAGAATCGAATGGCGAAAGTTTGTTACTGCGGCGATGAACTAATATCTGCAAATTTGATAATGATATCTCTCTTTTTTTTAAGTTAATATATTCTCGTGGTTGATGACAAACATTCGTCGGTTGCTCTTCCTGTTTTGTCCCCTTGAACTCGTTAAATAGTTTCCAATTCTCCTCGAGAAAACGACCTTTTAGCAGATTCAACAGTCAAGTGTAAGAACATGAATAAACCAAGAGCAGTTAAAATCTGATTTTAACTTGAGGCAATGGTGTTGAACTCACTATAAAGATGTGATCCTTCCAATACATAAACTATGTTTAGTTTTCAAATATGATTTTAAAGCCTAATCTGAAGAACCACTGGTACAGAATGACCAATAGCTCTTTCATAATTGTTTTCAAAGACAACAATCTCGAGATCTTATCCATTGAAGAGTAATACGTTTTCAAAGATTACGACATCAATATTTAATTGAAGTCTCAGTACTCATCAATCGACAAGATCTCGAGATCGTTGTCCATTGTATTTCAAAGTAATTTGTAAGTTCTAGTACGCTATGTTGTAACATTTTTGATAGTGCTCTCAGTTTTCGAAATATTTTTTTAAAAATTTAAAAAGTGGAAGTTGGAATTCGTTGCACTGGAAGTATTTACCACGAAGCCAGAGCCTCTATAGGAAAATTGAGTGATTATCTTTGGCCGATTTGTCGACGTGTTTTCTTCATTTTTGGTTGTTACTCGTGTGAGAATCTAGGTTTCTCTTTTCATTTAGAAGCTGTCGGCACGGTTCCTCCTTTATTTCTTAGTTTCGGCCCGAGTTGCCTAAAGGACTTAAAATCTAAATTCAAAATATTTCCTAGTATCAACTTAACACATTTATTTGTTCTATTTAAGGGTGATTAAATCAATGTCGAGGTGTCATTTTTCCTTGGGGAAATTTTGAATCTATATTTATCTAAGTAAAACTCCTTAAAAGCTTCACACTAACTTCACTGGGAGTCCACAATAGGTCACAGTTTAGTGCGTACATATGTTGACGATGACTACCCGAAGACCGCGAGAACCCTCTATTTTTCCTTTGCTTTCCTAAGCTTAAAGATAGAAAATGAGGTAAAGAAAATATATACGCGTAATTACTTAATACACAAATTAAAAAGTAAACATTTTGCCACAATGCACTGCACATTTACGCACAATAAGAGTAGAAATTATTTGTATATGGAATCTCAATAAATTTGCAAGTTTACTGTTCCCACTGTTCATACCATTACCATATTAGGAATACTGGGGTAACCAACATAATTCCAAATCTGGATTTTCAAGTAGAAAAAAAAATCCATCTGTGTGCTTTTTCATTGTTCTCGGCATTTTGAATTGTCAACAGGCGCGTATCTAGAATTTCGTTTCGAAAGGGGTCCACCAGTTTCTTTTGGGAATCCAAGTTTTGTATGTACAGAATACGCATAATTACACCTTTTATACTAATTTTATGAAGAAGTCGGAATTTCGGAAGGGATCCGGAACCCTAGAACATCCCCCTGGCTACACCACTGATTGTCAATAACTTCTGGCTCAGTTGATTGATCCCCTTTACCACTTGTCATGTGGACATTACCTAATAAAGCAATAAAATATAATTTTAAACTCATTTTCACAGTTTGTGGACTGGACTCTGTATCTTCCCCTATTGTAGAGAATGACAGATACATTCCTATG
>JAGDQP010016052.1:15668-36925 GCA_022664845.1 Lepisma saccharinum | reverse complement strand
TATAATATAATATAATATAATATAATATAATATAATATAATATAATATAATATAATATAATAATACCAACACAAGGATATCAATTGATTATAATGATCAACGCGCTGTTCTAAATGCCTGTCGCAGCAAACCATGATTGTTCCAACGCAAATTTAAATATGGATATTTTACAACATGATTTCTTAACAAACAATATGTTAGTTGCACATCTATTCATTCATTCATTCATTCTTTATTTCGTTCATATACATATACAATGTTCGAGCAGTGTCAAAATACGAAACAATAAAATTTCAATTCAGAATACAATTAAAAAAGAAACATAGTGTAGTCAAAGTATAAGTCAAAATATAAGTCAAATATCCACTATGTACAGTTTATTAATTATTTCAATTTTCCCTTTAAAATATTTACAATTGCATTAGCATGGCGTCCAAACTTCTCTCTTATTCCATGTACTTACTCTATACTTTGCAGAGTTATTTTTATTTCCTCAATATGATATGCTGCCGAGTTAACCAATATTTCCTTTAATTTCCTTATACAATCTTTCTAAATTATTGTTCCTAATTCTCATTGGTAAAAGATTAAACATTCTTATTCCAATATGTTGGTAGTTGTTGTAAGATTTCATTAGCTTTATTGTAGGTGGATATATGTTGTTACCATTTCTAACAGGATAGTTATGCAGAGAACCCCTTAATCTAAATTTGTCTATATTTTCCTTTATATATTTCAGGCAATTGAAATCAAATAAACAATTTAAAGTTAATATTTTCAGTTCCTTAAAACTAGTTTTACATGAATCCCTAGAGTTTAAACCCATAATACATCTGATCGCTGATTTTTGTAGTAAAAACACCCGTTTTATCCCGGGAGCGCCTCCCCAGAACATAACTCTATAAGAAAGTACCGAATGAATAAGACCAAAATATGCTTGTAACAGATCATTTTTCGGTATTATGTACTTCAATTTCCTGAGTAGAAATATGTTAGTTGCGATCTTATTACACAGAATTTCGATTTGTCTTGACCAATCCAATTTGGAATCTAAATGTAATCCAAGTAATTTCACATGTTGTGTACTATTTAATGATGAAATTTTATAATTCAATGAAAAATATAGTCTTTCTGTCTTAGATTCATTAATAGTCAAGCCATTTTTTGAAAACCAGTCTTTAGCCTTCATCATATTAATAGTCACTTCCTCATCGATGTGATTAATTCCAGTGCCAACATTCAAGAATGTTGTATCATCCGCAAATAAAATCGTATTGTGAATCAGATGCTCAGGCAAATCATTAATATAAATGAGAAACAGAAGCGGGCCCAGTATAGAGACTTGAGGAACCCCATATTCTATTGACCTTAATTTGGACACATCATTGTTAATCTTAACACATTGAAGTCTATTAGTCAAGTAAGACTCCAATAGAGTAATGGCATTTTTGGAAAAGTTAAAATTCGAAAACTTACTAATTAATATTCTATGAGGTATTGAATCGAAAGCCTCTTTTAAATCTATCACCGTAAGGCTTACTATATTACCTTTCTCAAAACCTTCATATATTTCAGTTATTACACTTTCAATTGCCTTACTAGTTGAAGATAATTTCCTAAAACCGAATTGTTTATTATACAAATGACCATTATCATTCAGGTAGGCATATAATTGTTCTTTAATACAAAACTCAATAACCTTGGAAAAAATGGGAATGAAGGATATTGGTCTATAATTGCTGGGATCTTCCCTAGACCCCTTACCTTTATATATCGGCGTTATAATAGAGATCTTTAAATAGACAGGGTATATCCCTGTATACAATGTCCAGTTTATTAGTATCGTGAAGGGTTCAATTATTACATAAAAAATTTCTCTAAAGAGAACATTAGATTATCCATAGATGTCCTCACTTGTTGAATTTTTCATATTTCTTACGTACTTAATTATCCAATCCTCTGTGATATTTCGAAAATAAAAATGTTGTAGCTGATTAGAATTATCAAAATTAGATTCTGATAGATTGTCGTGTATATCTAAATTATCCATAAGTTTGTTAATCTGTTCAATCATAAAATCAATAAAATAATTTGGAGAAAATGGGGTAGACATATTTGAGTTATTGGACCAATTAGAATCCCAATTAATAATTTGCCAGATTGTCTTCAGTCTGTTGTTAGATTTATTTATCATTTCTTCATTTTTTCTAACTTTTCTTTTCTCAATGCTGTTTTATATGCTTTTTTTGCTTTTTTAATTTCATCCGCATTTTTACCTTTACAATTGTAGAGAAGTAAATTCCACATATCCTGTCTTTGTTTTAATAATTTCTTGGAGAACTTAAACTTTTTTGATTACTTCTAACCCTATATAATTTTACAGGACAATATTCGATTATATATTCTGCTACACTATGCACAAATACGTACCAGGCCTGCTCTACATTGTGAAAAACCTTAAGCAAATCCAATAAGTTAATTTTAACAAGCTTCGAGCGCAAGCCATTTATCGAAAATATATTCATTTGGCGCTTCCTTATAATAACAGGAGATACCTTAAGTTCAGGATCTTTCACAGGTACTTCTATGTACAAACCATAGTGATCAGAAATTTTACTTTCAATAACTGTGCATGTTACTGATGCCATCTTCCTTGGTAGTATGACATTGTCCAGACATGCCTCAAGTCGTGTAGGTTTTCTATTGATATAACACATATAAAATGAGGCTAATAAGTTTTCAAAATTTTTTATATCATTATTTTGTTTCAGAACATCCAAATTTAAATCCCCAACAACAATGGATTCATATGATTTAAAAGTATGCAGATAAGAAAATAAATCTTTTAATTGTATTAGAGATTTGTTTACCGAGATATTTGGTATTCTATATATACTTATTAAAATAATTTTTAGTTTAGGTAAAAGACAGCCATACAACTCTAGTTCCTTAATGATCGAGTACTTTTCAAGATTAATAATTTTATAGTCAATATCTAAACCCTTTTTTAAGTAAATCGCAACTCCTCCATGTTATTTTTTTTCTCTACTAAAACCACCAACTAAATTGTAATTTGATGGTAAATGAAGTGTAAGTTCGTCAGCCGTTAACCAATGTTCATTTATAGAAATTAAATGACAATTTAAATCGGATAATAAAATATCCACCTCCTCAAGTTTATTCCCTAAGGATTGTACATTCAGATGTGCGATTCTTAACTTCTCAGAATTTCTATTTAACGTACCTAATTTATCTATTACCTTGGTAGTTACATTACTTCTAAGACCCACACCATTTTTATAATTTTCCGGGACTTCCTCAGAATTTAAACTAAGTTGTTCTGTTATCTCTTTGGCAACATGCTCTGAAATTATCTTTGAAGTTTGCCTTCCTGTGAAGTTAACAAGTTTCCTTGATTTTTCCATTGTAAGGGTATTTTTTGTTTACTCATACTGTTTTCCTTACCCATTATATGGTTGATCTCAGTTATTAATCTTTCACACATATATTTCTTTCCTAAAAATTTAAGTTGTAGACCATGATTTGTGTGAAATCTTTTACCTAACCCTTCGATATCAATAATATTTAAATGCTTAAATTTAGTCGTTAATTCTTTAAGCTTACTATTTACATTTCTTATTTCTACATTTAAAACCGACCATCTCGGTAAGTCATACCTAGTAGGAATCGTGTACATTATTATATTCTCCTTTGAATACTTAAACAGGTACCTCTTGAGAAACCTCAGATAAATATTGGCGTTATTGTGATAAATATCATTAGCACCTGCTAGAATTGCCCTTATTTCTCTCCTCTTTTCTAATTCAGACTACGAGTGATACCTGAACACACCTGTATTAAAAATCTCCGAGACTGCATTTGGTTTAATCCATACCACTACATTATTTACACCCAAACCTTTAAGTAATAAAGATAACCCTTTTCCATGACTATCTGCTAAGATGTTAACTTGTACCTTTGATAGTAGTGACAAATCCTGTACCTTTTCCTTTACTCTTTCTTTATTCCTGCACTGTTCAATTTCCAGTTCACTTATATGTTTATTTTCCTTCAGTTGAAGGTTGTTTTTTCCTCGCGGCTTTGAGTAATTAGTTGCAATTGTGAATCAAGTGCATCTAAGTTAATTTTAAGTAAGTCTATTTGCTTTTGTACTTTTACAATTCTATCTACATTTATTTCCTTTTTCTTTCTATAATTGTGTATTTTATTATGAAGAATCTGATCAGTTTCACCCGGTATACTATGGTTAACCTTATTTCCCTCTCTATGTTGATCTTCACACTTAAAATTCTCTAGGCCAAGCATATTATTTACATCATCAGCATTCACATGAATTCCATACTGACAATACGTATCACCAGTCTCCACCTGCGTGGAGTTATCCACCTTATCAAAGAATACCTGAACCTTTTTTAAATTGAGATCATTTACTCCATGACAACAAAAGTTATTTTCATTTGTCTGTACAAACTTGTCACTTTTAAAATAAAATTCTACCTGCGTAAATTTCTCTTCCTTATTTAAGGCTAATACTGGATTTTCATTATCCGGATTTTTATCCAGATATTCAGTATTGCCCAGCATATCCTTATTAAATTCTACAATTGCAGTATTTTGTTTTAACAACGAAGTTTTTATTTCATCTAACATTCTAAGAGATTCTTCATATGAATTTGTTGTTATATCAGTTTCAATCTCAATCTCTCCATCATTTCTTCTTTGCATAAATGATTTATTGCAGATTGAGATGCTCGAGTTATCATCACCAGTACATCTATCCTTTAATGACTCTGGACTATTTAAATCGATATCGTTAAAAGCATCATAGTATTCGAGCCTATTTCTAGATTGATTAGGAGTACTGTAATTCCTATTATAAGTCATATTTTGGACTCAAATAATCGTATCCTTCGACTCTAAATTACTCCCACTAAACTACACTATTCTTACCTATGAATAGTTTTTTCCTTATTTCGGCTTAACTCACATATAAAGGGCTTTTCTAATCCTCCATTTAATTATCCTTTCAAAAATCAATAACTCTTCTTCCCTACTTGTTCAGATTGCCCATTCAATTCCAAAGTGAACAGAGATACTTGTTAATTAAAGTATATTCTTAACCATCTATTCGCATTGAAAATGCTTTTTACTTATCATATTATTACCCAAAACAACAAAGCAATCGAACCAATAGCCTTCTAATGGCCTCTCTCATATGTCGAATATATCGTTCATTAATTAATATCCCAACATACAAAAGGGTTCTCACCTTGTAGGCAATGTAATTTTCTATTTTTTCGCACACTGAAGGCTTCTCTCCTGTAACACATAAATTGTTTTCTAAAGGCTTCTCTCGTGAATCGAATAACTCATCAATGAGTTAATATCCACACATCCAAGAGGCTATCACCGAAAGGCTATCAATTGAATGTTCTTACTGCATAAGGTATTTATTTCCTCACTTTCAGAATAGGGGTTTCACACTTTAGTCTCTTATGGTCCAGGTTACATCACATCACATTGAAAAAGTTTCTCTCTCTGAGGTTTTCCTACAATCAACTGAGTTCTGGATAGACAAAAGTGAAAAAAAATCACTTATTCTTCATCTACTTAGGCTAAACATAATCTGCAAGTACGACACAAAATGGCTTTCGATGTGTATATATCTGTATATCATACACCAAACACAGTAATTTATTCTCACTGCACTAAAATTAACCAACACATAAACTAACTTAGAAAATTAGGGCTTCTCAATTTAGTTTCGTGGCTTCCAGATTACCTCACTTCACATTGAAAATGTTTCTCTCTCTGAGATGTTCCTACCACCAAATGAGTTCTGAATAGACAAAAAGCGAAAAAAAGTAAATCTCTTGTTCATCAAATTACGCTAATAAATTACAACACAAAGTGGCTGCCGTTTTAAATATCACACCTAGACACTGTGTTTGTTGATCCGTGCACTAAAATTAACCAATAACATTCTCTTGTTTAGTAGTAAACAATAAGCACCATTTTGATACCTAAATTTTACATACCGATAATCGATACTAAACCTCCGGGGAAGATCGTTCGATGTGTAACATCCAGGCATCTACGACATGCAAATGGCAGTCAATTAAGTCTATACTATATAGATTAAACCATTCATAAACATACACAGGTTAACTATAATAGTACAATATTAACAACAATCAGTCACATCACGCTCAGAAATATTGTAATAAACCCTGTAACTTCACTTATTCACATATATGTGATAAATAAATACGAGTCATCTTGAGATACACATTTCACTCACAGTTTGTTTACCTTGAGAAAAATATTAATATTTCCACTTTCACTTGGAGAATTATCAAAATTAATAACTCATTCTGTGCAACAAAACATTCTAAAACAGTTTAGCAATAAAAAATATTCATTATTCACACATATTCCGGTTAAAAATTACGGTTTTTTCAGGAGCCAAGCTACACTCGACCACACACGACAACCAACCAACCAACCAACCTACAATCGGAAATGAGATGAATGAACTGTACAGGATTTGGGGTGAAAGAACAACAATGAATTACCGTTGAGAGCATCAACTTTGCAGCAATAATGAATTTTCAGAGTGGTGCTATTAAAATGAAACTTCTGGTCTTTTATGTTATTTAATTATTATATGATCAGACAAGACACGCGTGATGCGATGTCGTTTTGAGCTCGAAATCAATCAGTTTCTCAATACTTCATTGAATGACGTCAGTAAGATAAATGCATTGTACAACAATATTGATTCCATTGTTTGGCATTTATTACAGGCAAAACTGTTAATCACCCAGGAACAATTCTTTCAATTTGACTACAACTTATAAGGATTATATGAAATTATCGAATTTCTGCCGGAACGTAAGTAAAAAAGCAATCTTAATGCTATTGTAGTATGTTGTTTGTCCTTTTAAGCTATTAAAGTTGAAATTGCGTTTTGTTTACTAACTACAATGCATTTCTGGTAGAATAAAACTTGTGTAAGACGTAGTTTGTGAAATATCTTGGCAAATAACTAGAAGAATTTAGTGATAGTTGAGCATTGATACTTTCGCAATTTATTGTTGATTAGAACACATAAATACCTATTTAATCGTATCAAGTGGTAAACACTCTTTTCTTCATGCTTGTCGCATCAAGCCAAGATTGTTACAATGAGAATTTAATTATAACCATTTAACAATATAATTTCATAACAAACATGATGTTAGTGGAACATCTAGAATCGGAAAGAAATTAATGAACTGTACACGATTTTCGGTGATAGTACTACAGCGAATTACCGTGTAAAGCATCAACTTTGAAGCACTAATAAATTTTCAGGGTTGTGCTATTAAAATGAAATTTCTGGTGTTTTATGTTACGTAATTATTACATGATCAGACAAGACAAGCGTGATGCGATGTCGTTTTGAGCTCGAACTCAATCAGTTTCTCAACACTTCATTGAATAACGTCTCAATTTGTCATTATACCAAGGATTTCCAATTGGTCTTCTGCTTTTAGGTTTCAGAATTCTGGTCTCAGTACAGTACAATTGTATACCAGTGGAAATCACCTCAATTAAGTATTTTCAAGCCTGGTCCAGATCCTCCATTTTGTCTATTCTTTGGACTATGTCAGTAGCTAAGATATACGCACGTAACGCGTTGATATTGCGTATATTCAATTTTCTAGTTACGTAGTGTCTGTGTATATTATTTGAGGATTCGTCTTTGATACCGAGTTTAGAATTATGTAGTAAGACCCAAACAGCCAGATGGTCAGAAAGATCGGGAGAGACTGTACCACAAGTCAAATTATCCACATCGTTCATATTTAATAATACATTATCAAGACATGCTTTCTTACGAGTAGGTAAAGAATTCCCAAAAGTCCAATTCAGTGAGTCCAAAATGTCGAAACATTTTCTAACTTCAGTACAATTGACTTTAATAAAATCTATATTTATATCACCAAGTATAAAACATTTATAGTTTTTATGTGATAAAAGTCTATGTATGCATAATTCTAGTTTATCCAAGAATAAGTCAATATTGGCCTCCGGAGTTCTGTAGATGGAAATTATTATTAAATTATATTCAGTGAGGATTACGCCTGAAGCCTCAAATACCTTATCCATATTTATATCAGACAAGTCTAACACCAGATATTCAGTGAAAATGTTATTTTTTAGATAAGTAGCTGAACCTCCATAAGAGGAAGTAGCTCTATAATACCAAGCAAGCAATGTAAAGTTATTAGGGAATTACAAATCTATTTCCTCTTTAGCAAGCCAATGTTCATTCAAGGATAATATTTGAGCCGGTGGTTCGTTATCAAAGATCTCTTACTCTCCTAATTTGCCTCTTAAAGATTGTATATTAATATGTAGCATGGTTATTGGGATAGTAGCAATACAAGCTGAACAATATTTATTTTGATTATTGTAGAAATGAGAGATTAATCTTAATAGGGATTTGGATCCATTGATAGTTAGGTTGTAGTTGTTAATCTGCTGTTGAAAGACAGCAGAATTCCTAGCTAGTTTTCCTAACCGATAGAAGGTAAAGATATTGCGGCTTTTACTAACTGTAAGTCCTTCTTTTCTAAATCAGACAAAATATCAAGGAACTTTTCTGCAAACATCCGTTCCCTAATTCATTAAGATGTTGCCCATGATAGGTGTAAAATAGCTACCAAGTGTGAACCAAGTTGGTTCACATCGAGTATATTTACATTGGAAAAGACTTTGACCAGTTCCTTCAACTTTTCATTAGTTTCTCTTATCTCTAAGTTTACAATAGACCAGCGGTACAAGTCAAACCTATGTGGAATGGTACAAATAATTATTTTCTTTTATAGCAGCCTATTTAAGAATGATGTAATTGCATTAACAAACTTCTCAGATTCATTCTTACTTATATCGTTAGCACCAAATACCAAAACAATGAATTTAGATTGTAACCCACTGGAGTTGCTATGAATATTTTTTATAATATCCTGAGCTCTAGCACCAGGTTTAATAAATCCTAAAGTTCTATAATTCGACTTATTTGATACCAAATGAGCAATATTACGTCCATGACTATCACCTAGTAGGGTTATATCTGGAGGATGATTTGTTGGATGATTCTGTGTCTTCGATGGATCATGTTTATCTATATCATTTGTTAATGGAACATTAATTTTTTCAAAGTTAGTTACTTTATCTGAGAGTTCTTTAATAACCTTCAAGTGTACTTCAATTTCCGTTTGATTTTGTTTCAGTGCAACATTGAAAGCTTCATTGTCAAATTTGATTTTGTCTTCAAGCGACTTGATATCATTTAATAATTTTTTATTGGATGTTGCAATATGTTTACACTTTTCTTTTAAATAAGAAGTATTTTCTAAATCAATATCGTCTGTCTGGACTTGAATTCACTTATCTAAATTTAGTGATTCGAAATCCTCTAAATCCATTTGGGTACACTTGTCAATCATTATTTTTTGTTGACAGAAAGGTTAGAGACATTTGAAGTTCATTATGATTTGTTAAATCTTTTAGTGCAGAATCATGTTTAATTTCTTTGTTGGAATTCTGAGTAACTAAAATTGGTTTAATTTCATCCAGCTTTCTAATTGATCATTTAGTGAATCTTCATGATATTCAACGCTGTTTACGTAAAAGGATTTATCCAAGTTTAAATCCTCTTTTGATATCGTGTGTTGAGAAACAGGGGTATCAAACTCAATGTTTGCGAAATCATTCAGCATTGAAATATCAGTAACTACAGGGGAATCCATATTTCATTTATATAATAAATAATAAACTAAGTATATTCGATTAAATACTAAGTATTTCTTTTAACTCTGAAGAATCTTAGTTATATATATGTTAACTACAGTGATACAGTATCTTTTGAAACGAATAAGTCACAAGCTGTCATAAGTGTGATGTGAACAATGTGATCACTTTTCTCCTGTCAAGTTTCTCTAGTCAATATTTATGCAATGGAACCAGTTAAAGGGGTTCTCACCTATACGTAGCGTATACTAACTTATCTTAAATTATCGCTAAATAAGCAGTTATATGGATTCTGAACATTATGTTAGTGGCACATCTAGAATCGGAAAGAAATGAATGAACTGTACACGATTTGCGTTGAAAGTACCGTTGAGAGCACCAACTTTCCAGCACTAAAAAATTTTCAGAATGGTGCTATTAAAATCACACTTCTGGTGTTTTATGTTATGTAATTATTACATTATCAGACAAGACACGCGTGGTGCGATGTGGTTTAGAGCTCGAAATCAATCAGTTTCCCAATACTTCATTGAATAACGTCAGTAATATAAATGCATTGTACAACAATATTGATTCCATTGTTGTGCATTGTTACGGGCAAAATAGTAAATCACCCAGCAACGATTCATCAATTTGGCTAAAACTTATAAGGATTATATGAAATTATCGCATTTCTGCCGGAACGTAAGTAAAAAAGGAATCTTAATGCTATTGGATTATGTTGTTTGTGCTTTTAATCTAATAAAGTTGAAATTAAGTTTTGTTTACTAAATACAATGCATTTCTGGTAGAATACAAATCTTGTAAGACGTAGTTCATGAAATAAATTGGCAAATAACTAGGAGAATTTGACTGATAGTTGAGCATTGATACTTTCGCAATTTATTGTTGCTTAGAACACATAAATACCAATCCAAGGATATTAAGTGGTCAACAGACTTTTCTTCATGCTTGTCGCATCAAACCAGGATTGTTACAATGATAATTTAATTATAACCATTTAACAATATGATTTCATAACAAACATGATGTTAGTGGCACATCTAGAATCGGAAAGAAATGAATGAACTGTACTCGATTTTCATTGATAGTACTACAGCGAATTACCGTGTAGAGTTTCAACTTTGAAGCACTAATGAATTTCCAGGGTCGTGCTATTAAAATGGAATCTCTGGTGTTTTATGTTAGGGAATCATTACATGATCAGACAAGACAAGCGTGATGCGATGTCGTTTTGAGCTCGAAATCAATCAGTTTCTCAATACTTCATTGAAAAACGTCAGTAATGTAAATGCATTGTACAGCAATATTGATTCCATTGTCGGGCATTGTTACGGGCAAAATAGTAAATTACCCAGCACGATTCTTTCAATTAGAATACAACTTATTACGATTATATCAAATTATCGAATTTCTGCCGGAACGTAAGTAATAAAGCAATCTTAATTCTATTGAAGTATGTTGTTTGTGCTTTTAAGCTATTAAAGTTGAAATTGCGTTTTGCTTACTAAATAAAATGCATTTCTGGGAGAATAGAACTCTTGTAAGACGTAGTTTATAAAATATCTTGGCAAATAACTAGAAGAATTTGACTGATAGTTGAGCATTGATACTTTCGCAATTTTTTGTTGATTAGAACACATAAATACCAATTCAAGGATATCAAGTGATTATAATGATCAACGCTCTGTTTTTAATGCTTGTCGCATCAAAGCAAGATTGTTCCAATGCTAATTTAATTATGACTATCTAACATGATTTCTTAACAAACATTATGTTAGTGGCACATCTAGAATCGGAAAGAGATGAATGAAGTGTACACGATTTGCGTTGAAAGGACAACAATGAATTACCGTTGAGAGCATCAACCTTGCAGCACTAATGAATTTTTTAGAGCGGTGCTATTAAAATGAAATTTCTGTTGTTTTATGTTAGGTAATCATTACATGATCAGAAAAGACAAGCGTGATGCGATGTCGTATGGAGCTCGAACTCAATCAGCTTCTCAATACTTCATTGAATAACGTCAGTTATATAAATGGCAGAAATTCGATAATTTCATATAATCCTTATAAGTTGTAGTCAATTTGAAACAATCGCTGCTGGGTGATTAACAATTGTGGCAGTAATAATGTATTACAATGGAATCAAAATTTTTGTATCATGCATTCATATTACTGACGTCATTCAATGAAGTATTTAGAAACTGATTGATATAAAGCTCAAAACGACATCGCATTACGCGTGTCTTGTCTGATCATGTAATAATTACCTAACATAAAACACCAGAAGTTTCATTTGGATAGCACCACTCTGAAAAATCATTAGTGCTGCACCGCTCTCACCGCAAATCGTGTACAGTTCATTGATCTGTTTCCGATTCTAGATGTGCCACTAATATAATGTTTGTTATGAAACCATGTTGTTAAATGCCTATAATTAAATTATCATTGGAACAATCTTGGTTTGATGCGACAAGCATTAAGAGCAGAGCATTGATCATTATAATCACCTCATATCCTTGAATTGGTATTTATGTGGTCTCATCAACAATAAATTGCGAAAGTATCAATGCTCAACTAGCAATCATTATTTCTACTTATTTGCCAAGGTATTTCTTGAACTATGTCTTACAAGGGTTCTATTCTATCAGAAATGCATTGCATTTATTAAACAAAATGTAATTTTAACTTTACAAGCTTAAAAGTATAAAGAACATACTACAATAGCATTTAGATTGCTCTTTTATTTACGTTTCTGCAGAAATTCGAAAATTTCTTATAATCGTTATAATTTCTAGTCAATATGAAACAATCGTTGCTGGGTGATTAACAATTGTGGCAGTAATAATGTATTACTATGGAATCAATATTTTTGTATAATGCATTGATATTACTGACGTTATTCAATGAAGTATTGAGAAACTGATTGGTTTCGAGCTCAAAATGATATATTCGCTGTAGTACTTTAACCGCCAATCGTGTTCAGTTCATTCATCTCTTTCCGATTCGAGATATGCCACTAACATAATGTTTGTTAAGAAATAATGTTGTAAAATAGCCATATTTAAATTTGCGTTGGATAAATCCTGGTTTGATGCGATAAGCGTTAAGAACAGAGCGTTGATCATTATAATCACTTGATATCCTTGCATTGGTATTTATGTGTTCTAATCTACAATACATTGCGAAAGTAACAATGCTCAACCAGCAGTCATAACGATCGATTTATTTGAAAAGAAATTTCATGAACTATGTCTTACAACAGTTCTATTCTAACCAAAAAGGATTTGCATTTTGTTAAACAAAACGCCATTTCAACTTTAATAGCTTAAAAGCTCAAACAACATACTACAATAGCGTTAAGATTCCTTTTTTACTTACGTTCCGGAAAAATTCCATAATTTCGTAGTATTGTTATACGTTGTAGTCAAATTGAAAGAATCTTTGCTGGGTGTTTAACAATTTTGCCTGTAACAATGCCCTACAAAGGAATCAATATTGTTCTACAGTGCATTCATATTACTGACGTTATTCAACGTAGTATTGAGAAACTGATTGATATCGAGCTCTAAAGGACATCGCATAACGCGTGTCTTGTCCGATCATGTAATAATTGCCTAACATAAAACACCAGAAGTTTCATTTTAATAGCACCACTCTGAAAATTCATTAGTTCTGCAAAGTTGATGCTCTCAAAGGAAATTCATTGTTGTACTTTCACTGCAGGTCGCGTACATTTCATTGATCTCTTTCCGATTCTAGATGTGCTACTAAGATAATGTTTGTTAAGAAATCATGTTGTAAAATTGTCATAATTTAATTAATATTATAACAGTCTTGGTTTGATGCGAGAAGCGTTAAGAACAGATCGTTGATCCTCATAATCACGTGATATCATTGTATTGGTATTTATGTGCTCTAATCAACAATAAATTGAGAAAGTATCAATGCTCAACTAACAGTCATATTCTTCTAGTTATTTGCCAAGTTATTTCATGAACTATGTCTTACAAGAGTTCTATTCTACCAAAAATGCATTGCATTTTGTTAAACAAAACTCAATTGCAACGTTAATAGGTTAAAAGCACATACAACATACTACAATAACATTAATATTGCTTTTTTACTTACGTTCCGGCAAAAATTCGATAATTTCGTACTATTCTTATTCTTATTCATACATTTTACATCGTTTCACATCTTAGATGTTTTGATTTCGACATACTTCTAAAATAATATAATATACAGTTAAAATTTGATTACAACTGGAAATGTGATGTGCATTAAAATACAGACAAAGCGTCATTTTGAATATAGATTAAATTGTAGTTTACACAAACAAATATATGTTAACCAGTGTAGAATAATTTTATACATAAATATAAAGAATTATAATTTTAAAATTTATCCTCTTTCGATAAAAGCTTTTCGATTTCTTTAAGATTGTAAGCGCAATTTTCCTTGAAGAATTTCTTTAACTTCAATTTGAAATTTTGTTTTTCCAGAATTATATATTTTCTAGTAATCTATGATATATGATCATTCTTACTTGCTCATAACTTTTGTGTTACATTTAGTCTACATTTTTAGGGAATATTGAGTTTTTACATTCTCTACTATAATGTGAGTGCACTTACATTCCCGCTTCATAACTATTAATATTTTCTTTTATAAATTAAATGCATTTATATACATACATGTTTGTTAGCCGATCTTCTGAGGTTTGGAAATGCATCTCTTCAACTATCTGTAGGCTGTCGCACCATTTGAATTACCCCACAATATCAGACCATATGTGACTATAGAATGAAAGAAATTATAATAAGCCTGTAACAACCAATCTTTTGGAATCATAAACTTAAGAATATATATTAAAATATGACCTTACTCAATTTCTTACAGAGATTGTCTATGTGCGTTGAACAGTTAAGATTTGCATCCAATGTTATACCCATAAAATTAACTGAATCTCTTACATTCTTCTTTTTCATACCATTTAGTAGGGAAAAGAATACTTTCCCACCTTTGTTTTCATTGAATGTAAGACCATTTCTATCGAACCAATAAGCTATCTTTAAGTTATCCTTAGCCGCACTATTCTTATACGTTGTAGTCAAATTGAAAGAATCTTTGCTGGATGATTAACAAATTTGCCTGTAACAATGAGCTACAATGAAATCAATATTGTTGTGCAATATATTTATATTACTGACGTTATTTAACGACGTATTGATACACTGATTGATTTCGAGCTCAAAACGACATCGCATCACGCGTGTCTTGTCTGGTCATGTAATAATTACCTAACATAAAACACCAGAAGTTTTATTTTAATAGCACCACTCTGAAAATTAATTAGTGCTGCAAAGTTGATGCTCTCAACGTTAATTCACTTTGAGACTGTACTTTCTCCGCAAATTGTGTACAGTTCATTCATCTCCTTCCGATTCAGGATGTGGCACTAACATAATGTTTCTTAGCAAATCATGTTGTAAAATAGCCATATTTAAATTTGCATTGGATAAATCCTGGTTTGATACGACAAGCGTTAAGATCAGAGCGTTGATCATTATAATCACCTGATATCCTTGAATTGGTATTTATGTGTTCTAATCAACAATAAATTGCGAGAGTATATAATGCTTAATTAGCTAGCAGTCAAATTCTTCTAGTTATTTGACAAGTTATTTCATGAACTACGTCTTACGAGAGTTGTATTCTACCAGAAATGTATTGTATTTAGTAAACAAAAAGTAATTTCATCTTTATTAGCTTAAAAGCACTAAGAACATACTACAATAACATTAAGATTGCTCTTTTACTTACGTTGCGGCAGAAATTCGATAATTTCATATAATCCTTATAAGTGTTGGTCAAATTGAAAGAATCGTTGCTGAGTGATTAACTATTTTGCCCGTAACAATGCCCTACAATTGAATCAATATTGTTGTACAATGCATTTATCTTACTGACGTTATTAAATGTAGTATTTCGAAACTGATTGATTTCGAACTCAATACGACATTGCATCACACGTGTCTTGTCTGATCATGTAATAATTACCTAACAAAACACCAGAAGTTTCATTTTAATAGCACGACTCTGAAAATTCAGTAGTGCTGCAAAGTGTTTTTTCTTAAATTCTGGTTAAGAGCGGTGCAAGTGCTATTTACATTATCAATTATACATGTAAAACATGTACATTATATATATATACATTATGCATATTATACATACATTCATACGTGTACAAAGATATATACAGATACATACAATTTCACATGCATTTACATAAATAGGATCATACCTCTGTATATCTATGCGCACACACACTTGCCCAAAATGTCATGTATAAGGACTATAACTTTAAATAAAGTTAATGATAGTATTTAAATTTTAGGTTATTCAGTCTTTCGACATCATCACAATCTAAAAATAGTAAAATATTTCTAACCATTCATAAAAATTCTAAAAAGTACTGATGAATTTCATCAACTGAGTACCCTTCGCTACATATAAGTAGTTTTTTTTATTTTATTCTTGAATTTTTGGTATGGCAATTTTTTTACGTCTGTTTTCAACATGTTACAGAACTTTACCCCTTGTATTTTATATGATTTGTATATTTTTGATCATCTTGTTCTTGGGACTAACAGTAATTGATTATTTCTTGTTTTATATGAATGGGTCTCCGAAATCATATGAAACGCATTTAAATGAGATTTTACATATAAAATAGAATTAAATATAAATAAGCTAGGAACAGTTAAAATATTATTACTTTTAAAATAGCCTCTACATGAATCTTTAAAAGGCAAACCACTCAATAATCTTAAAACCTTTTTTTTTGCCATAAAAATATTTCTTTACTTCTTGGTGAAGAACCCCAAAATACAATACCAAAACTTATATAAGAATGGAAAAAAGCAAAGTATACTAGCTTTAGGTATTGTGGAGAGATAGAATATCTCAACTTACGTATAATATAAACATATTTGGCTAGTTTTTTAATAATAAAATCAATATGATCAGTCCAAGACAATGCATAATCCAATGTAATGCCTAATAATTTTACACATTTTGTTCTTTTATCATTAGTTTCCCTATTAGACATTGAAAAAGTAATACTTTCTGTTTTGTCTTCATTAAGTAATAATTCCGATTCAACCAGTTTTTCGCTAACTTAAGTTCGACGTTTATATATAACTGTAATTGTGTTAAACTTACATTAGTCGATATTATTGTTGTGTCATCCGCGTATAAGATTGGGGGTGATTGTAAAGCGTGATGCAAATCATTCATATATATTATAAACAGCAATGGACCCAAAATTGATCCCAGGGGAACACCTCTATTTACAGTAACTTCTCCCGAAAACTCACCATTAATCTTTACTATTTGTTTGCAGTCATGCAAATAAGATTTCAACACCTTTATATCCTTATCTAGTATACCATAATATTGGAGTTTTCTAATTCATATTGGATGAGAAATTTTATCAAAAGCCTTACATAAATCTAAAAGTAATGCAGATGTCAGATTTTTGTATCCCAAATTATTATAAACTTCGCTTACAACTTTCTCAACCGCGTTAAATGTACTCAACCCTGCTCTGAAGAAATATTGGGAGTCATGGATAAGTTTATATTTATCAAAGTATTTAGAAAGTTGTGATTTTAATACGCGATCATACACCTTTGAAATTATTGGCAGCAGTGAAATTGGGCGATAATTCCCTGGAACCATTCTATCTCCCTTCTTATAAATAGGAACAATTATAGTATTTTTAAGAATTTCAGGAAATTTACTATTTCTGATTGATATATTAATTAATTTACTCAATTCAACATGTAGTATATCTATCATCAGTTTTAAAAGAAATGATGATAACCCCAATATCTCCTCTGATCGACTACACTTCATATTTTTAACAATCAGGACTATATTCCTGATTGTTAGAACGTAAGTAATAAAGCAATCTCAATGCAATTGTAGTATGTTGTTTGTGCTTTTAGGCAATTAAAGTTGAAATTGCATTTTGTTTACTAAATATAATGCATTTCTGGTAGCATGGAAATCTTGTAAGACGTAGTTCACGAGATATCTTGGGAAATATCTAGAAGAATTTGACTGCGAGCTGAACATTGATACTTTCGCAATTTATCGTTGAATAGAACACATAAATACCAATTCAAGGATATCAAGTGATTATAATGATCAACGCTCTGTTCTTAATGTTTGTCGCATCAAACCAAGATTGTCCCAATGCTAATTTAATTTTAACTATTTAACAACATGATTTCTTAACAAACATTATGCTAGCGGCACATCTAGAATCGGAAAAAGATCAATGAACTGCACACGATTTGTGTTGAAAGTACATCAATGAATTACCGTTGAGAGCATCAACTTTGCAGCACTAATGCACTTTCAGAGTGATGCTATTAAAATGAAATTTCTGGTGTTTTATGTTAGGTAATTAGTACATGATCAGATAAGACACGCGTGATGTGATGTCGTTTTAAGCTCGGAATTAATCAATTTCTCAATACTTTATTGAATAACGTCAGTAAAAAAATGCATTGTACAACAATATTGATTCCATTCTAGGGCATTGTTACGGGAAAAAATAAATAATCAGCCAGCAACGATTCTTTCAATTTGACTAACACTAATAAAGATTATATGAAATTATCGAATTTCTGCCGGAACGTAAGTAAAAGAGCAATCTTAATGCTATTGTAGTATGTTCTCTGTTATCTTAAGCTAAAAAATTTCAAATTACTTTTTGTTTAAAAAACTCCAATGCATTTTGGGATAACAGAGCTCTTGTAAGACATAGTACCTGAAATATCTTGTCAAATGACTCGAACGTTATGACTGCTGGTTGAGCATTGTTACTTTCGCAATTTATTGTTGATTAGAACACATAAATACCAACACAAGGATATCAAGTAATTATAATGATTAACGCTCTGTTCGTAATGCCTGTCGCATGAAACCAGGATTTATTAAATGCAAATTTAAATATGGCTATATTGCAACATGATTTCTTAACAAACATTATGATAGCGGCACATCTAGAATCGGAAAGAGATGAATGAACTGTACACGATTTTAGGGTGGAAGTACTACAGTGAATTACCGTTGAGAGCATCAACGTTGAAGCTCTAATGAATTTTCAGAGTTGTCCTCTTAAAATGAAACTTCTGGTGTATTATGTTAGGTAATCATTAGATGATCAGACAAGACACGCGTGATGCGATGTCGTTTTGAGCTCGAAATCAATCAGTTTCTCAATACTTCATTGAATATCATCAGTAATATAGATGAATTGTACAACAATATTGATTCCATTGTAAGGCATTGTTACGGGCAAAACAGTAAATCACCCGGCAATGATTCTTTCAATTTTATTTAACACTTATAATGATTATATGAAATTGTCGAATTTCTGTCGGAACGTAAGTAAAGAGCAATCTAAATGCTATTGTAGTATGTTGTTTTTTCTTTTAAGCTAATAAAGTTGAAATTACGTTTTGTTTACTAAATACAATGCATTTCTGGTAGAATAGGACATTTGAAATACATAGTTCCTGGAATATCTTTGTTAATAACTAGAAGAATATGACTGCTAGTTGAGCATTGATACTTTCGCAATTTATTGTTGATTAGAACACATAAATACCAATACAACGATATCAAGTGATCAGCGCTGTGTTCTTCTTGCTTGTCGCATCAACCCTGGATTGTTACAATGCTAATTTAATAATAACAATTTTACAACATGATTTCATCACAAACATGATGTTAGTGGCACACCTAGTATCATCAAGAAACCAATGAACTGTACAGGATTTTCTTTGAAAGTACTACAGCGAATTGCCGTTGAGAGCATCAACTTTTAAGCACTTAATGCTTGTCGCATCAAACCAGGATTTATCCAATGCAAATTTAAATATGGCTATTTTACAAAATGATTTCTTAACAAACATTATGTTAGTGGCACATCTAGAATTGGAAACAGATGAATGAACTATATACGATTTTCGGTAAATGTACTACAGAGAATTACCGTTGAGAGCATCAAGTTTGAAGGACTAACGAATTTTCAGAGCGGTGCTATTAAAATGAAACTTCTGGTGTTTTATGTTAGGTAATCATTACATGATCAGCGAATACAAGCGTGATGCGATGTCGTTTTGAGCTCGGAATCAATCAGTTTCTCAATACTTCATTGAATAACGTCAGTACCAATGCATTACACAACAATATTGATTCCATTGTAGGGCATTGTTACAGGAAAAATTGATAATCATCCAGCAACGATTATTTCAATTTGACTACAACTTTTAATAATTATAAGAAATTATCGAATTTCTGCCGGAAGGTAAGTCATAGAGCAATCTTAATACTATTGTAATATGTTGTTTGTGCGTTTAAGGTATTAAAGTAGAAATTACGTTTTGTTTTCCTAAATGCAATGTATTCTTGTAAGATGTAATTCATGAAATATCTTGTCAAATAACTCGAACGTTATGACTGCTGGTTGGGCATTGTTACTTTGGTAATATATTATAGATTAGAACACATAAATACCAACACAAGAATATCAAGTGATTATGATGATCAACTCTCTGTTCTTAATGTTTGTCGCATCAAACCAGGATTTATCCAATGCAAATTTAAAAATTGCTATTTTACAAAATTATTTCTTAAGAAACATTATGTTAGTGACACATCTAGAATAGAAAAGAGATGAATGAACTATAAACGATTTTCGGTGAAAGTACTACAGGCAATTACCGTTGAGAGCATCAACTTTGAAGCACTAATGAATTTTTAGAGAATGAAACTTGTGGTGTTGAGTAATTAGTACATGGTTTCACAAGAGACGCGTGGTGCGATGACGTTTTGAGCTGGGAATCAATCAGTTTCTCAATATTTCATTGAATAACGTCAGTAATATCAATGCATTATACAACAATATTGATTCCATTGTAAGGCATAATTACGTGCAAAATAGTAAATCACGCAGCAACGATACTTTCAAATTGACTAATACATAAGGATTATAAGAAATTATCGAATTTCTGCCGGAACGTAAATAAAGAACAATCTTAATGCTTTTGTAGAATGTTGTTTGCGCTTTTAAGCTAATAAAGTTAAAAGTACTTTTGGTTTATTTAATACAAGGCTCTTCTGGTAGAATAGAACTCTTGAAAGATATAGTTCATGAAATATCTTGTCAAATAAATAGAAGAATATGACTGCTAGTTGAGCGTTGATACTTTCGCAATTTATTGTTGATTAGACCACATAAATACCAATTCAAAAATACCAGGTGATTATAATGATACGCGCTTTTTTCTTAATGCTTCTCGCATCAAAGCAAGATTGTTACAATGCTTATTTAATAATGAATATTTAACA
>JAGDQP010016052.1:0-10668 GCA_022664845.1 Lepisma saccharinum | reverse complement strand
AAGTTAACCCGTATGTTTAGCTAAATTATATATGCTATTTTACGGCAGTGTAATTTTAACGTTGCTGTCTCTCACAAATTTATTTATTTTCGTGGTGGGCACAAAGGATCTCCCCCCCCCCGTAGGAAACGTGACTAAAATTTTCAAGTGTCGGTCGCTTCCAGGTGTCAGTATAAAAGTAGGCCTAGTTATTTCTAGTGTCCGATTTGAAACGGTGGGATAGAGTTGGGATTTGCCCTCTCTGCGAAAGTCTTCTCTGGGTGTTTTCCGAAATATTCCCCAAGCCTGGGATATGCACGTATATAAAATACGGTTTTCTATTTTCTGAGGAAAAAAATCCCCCTCACTGGATATTGTACAAATCGGACACTGGTTATTTCTCGCCTTTCCGGAACCTAGCGGTTAGTCTTACGCCTAGAGACATTCTGGGAATAGTAGGCAACTCAGTTGCCAGCTATTTTGAAATATATATATTTTTTAATTGCTTCCATACCGTTATACTAATCCGCATTTATTTACACCAAATTTTGCACACTTGTGCATTAGCTACTGGGAAAGGTCATAGAAGTGTATCCGGGGCTGCTGTTGTCACTGCTGCCAACACTATTTTAAATATTTTCAATTGCTCCCATACCGTTTGTATGGGCATCAGCACCAGCATTTATGTGCTGGGACATGTAATAGTTACTTCAGGCGACGAAGCTTTAACTGTTGAAAATCAGTTTTAAAAAAAATCTCCTACACCACCACGTTTTTTTTGTTGTTTTTTTTAACGCGGACTATCAAGGAGGTATTTTGTTGCCCCAGTCAACAGTTAAATATATTTATTGATTTTTTTGTTATACCGTACTATTTTTGCTTGTATTTTGTTCGGAGTCACTAAGCGAAAATGTTGTCTGGGATAAAAGGACACCTGTCATTGAATACAGCATTAATTTGTGTTTATTTTGGAAGATGTATTTAAGTTTTAAAAGCGGTTACAAAATACCCCTCCCCCCGTTGGAGATCTCGGGGTGGCCAAAAGGTTAGAGCGCTCGCTTTCTGTGCGCGTGATCACGAGTTCTAATCCGGCAGACCGTAGGGAGTGAAACGGAGTGAATATGCAATCCAAAACTCTTATGTTTCAGGAACCAGAAAATGTAGGAACTTGGTTGAGGTGTCATTCGAAAGTTCTCTTAAATTTATTAGAAATGGCTGTCTTACTTTTTCGTTTCGACACACCACAAAAGGTGAAAGTGCAACTCAGACTATCATATCTCAAGAACCAGAAGATATTAACTTGTTTGAGGTGTCATTCGAAAGATATCGTCAATTCATTAGGAATGGCTCCTTTATTTTATTGATTCGACACACCCCAGAGGGTGTAACGGGAGTGGGAGTGAAAATTAAAGAACGCTATACAATTCCATATGTGGCCTTTAAGTTCCAACAAGGTTTGCCCATGTGTTTTTTTGGGCAAATGTCCAGATCGAAAACGTATTGCATCTCAGTTGTAGAACAACCTTGTGTGTCCTCCCGTCCTTAAACACCATAGTTGTTAGTGTTGCCAATCTATTTTATAAGAAGGAATGCCTGTGTGTCTGAGATGCTATCAAGCGACCGAAGCCCTCGCGATTGTTAATAGCGCTAACATGTTTTACTTAAAAATTTGATTTGCTCAATGACATGCTGTGACCTTTTTCGGTGAAATAATATTAGCATGATAGAAACAGATCTGGGTGTGAATTTAAAAATTTGGAATGAGAGACGATAATACATTTGTGTGTAAGTTGTTGATTGAAAATGACGAACTGAGATACTATATTGCCTTGAAACGTAATTAGTAACTACATTATGCTGTTCTTGTTTCATAATTTTCTTGTAACTTCTTATATAAACAGTCAGTACGTTTACTGTACGTTTGCTTAGTTTACCAAGCGTCGAGTGAATTGCCAGTGACACGACCTTGTATTCGGAACCGATTCACCTTCCAAGGGACGGTTATAGAAAGGTTAATTTGTGTTTCTGGTGGACATGTATCCAACAATAACAATTTTCTCAGTCTAGAGGAAGTCGAGATTCTGGCATGAATTTCATTTTGGGACGGTGTAAAGTAAGTAACGAGGGTGTAAGTAACGTTTTACTGCGTTCTATTGATTCCTAGCCGTAAAAAATTAAAGTTACGTGTGTGTGCTCGAGAATTTGGAGGGGTCACACCCTCCCGTTGGGAACGGGGGTCTGGCAGAATCACTTACAGGTTATTAAGAACAACAGTACCGCGTTGAGTAAACTTACACTTACGGACATATTTGTAGTATCGGTCCAGGGGTACAAACGCCCTCTACATTCAGAATTTTAAGCAAAATTAGAATACTTTTAGGCGTAATTGTACATATTTTATACACATTTTATATATATGTATTTTATATCCATACACAGGGTGCGAAATCATGGAGGAGATGGGACATTTCCTTCTCTCAAGAGATATTAAACACTTTCGAGCTTAACGCAGGTTCTAATTTAATGTATTCCACTGAGAAAATACACCTCCCTCACATAAGTTGGGAAGATTCTGCATCCTACCCAGTGTCCATACATATCTTGGATACCTCCAGGAAACCTGTTGATTCTTGCAAGCACCAATTTCAACATACTTACTTGTTAGGAATCTGTAATGATCTGAACGATCCGAATTCACTAAATTGATTTGGAACAATTCAAAATATGTTCTTTCTTCTTACATAACTAACAATGTTAGATAAAATTATGGCAGTTTACGTTAGAAATAGTAAAACCTATTGCTTATACCTTAGAAATAGTAAAATAAACTCCAACTAAACCGCCCCAGGTGAAAGTTATTATTTAAGGAGTCGATGAATGGGTAAATTCAAAATTTATGAGGGACGATAATACATTTGTGTGTATGTTGTTGATTGAAAATGACGAACTGAGATACTATATTTGCCTTGAAACGTAATTAGTAACTACATTATGCTAATCTTGTTTCATAATTTTCTTGTAACTTGTAATTTTCTCACATTTTCCATGTTTTTCCCAAACACACTGTTGTTAAGAAGTTTTTAGAAGTCTTTCAAAATTAGTTTTTGCTTCCGTGCGAAAATTTGTATTTACTCTATGTATGGCTTAAGCCACTTTGTTTGGGAAAACCATAGAATTCTGTGAACCTTTATAAGTTTTAAGCCATGGGTGAGATAGAATTTAATTAATCGAAAATGTACCACATAATTTATTTTTGGATTTAGTGTTAGCTTCAATTTCTTATGTTTTCCTTTAGGCGGATTTAGATTTTCTGGGGCTAGTGGATAATCAGCATGAACATCATGTAACTCTTCCGGATAATCTAAATCCACCTCCGCAAAGAAACCTCATTCACCTTCATCTGGATAATTTATAATTTTGTTCAAGTCCCAATTTTTTGGTGTCGGGTCCCTGGAGAAATTTCCATAAGTAAGAGGCATACTCATGGCTTAACCATACAAATTATTCGCATGCAGGTAAATAGCGAGCGAAGTTTCCTTTTGGGGATCGAATTCATTACCGAGAAACTCATTGTTAGCTTTCATATACCTTAAGCTACACTGTAATACACCGCCACGGATTGATTTCTTAATAAAGAGGTGCATATCAATCAATATCCGAAAATAACTGTAATTCTATTTTAGATTTATAGAGCATAGCCTTCCAAGATAAGCCGGGGGAGGTGTAGGAAAAAGCTGGGTCGATTCCGTAGGAGTGGATACATGTTTTGCGAAAATTTTCCAAAACATCAGCTGTTAGTATTATATCTGTTTTCAAATAATAATCATGGAAATCTCCAAATGTTTTAAATTCAATTTTTTCCCATACTTACTGTGCTAATTGATAATCTTCATCACTGCATTCACATCCCTTAAGTATGTTATCAAATGCTTTTTTGGGGGTAATTTTTTCATCAAATTTTGAACAGTCCGTAAAATAATCATAAGGAAAAATACTCTTCTTACAAATTAAACTGAATTTTATATCATCAGGAAAATATTTGCGGGAATATTTTAGCTCTCCCGGCTTAAGTTTTTGAACTAATTCTTCAAGGGAGTATGGCAAAAAACGGTACAAATCTAAAAACCGTAATTCAATTTTTCTACCATTATTGAGATGAAACCACTTTGAAATTAAAATAAATTTTTCCTCACTTTCTGCAAGAAGTTTTATGTAACCCGAAATACATCCTAATTCTTTCACGAAGATATGAGCATCATATGAAGCTAACCCATGCATGAAGGAAGGCACAAACTTTTGTTTTCTTACTTGTAAGTTACAGTTATTACACAGAGGATTGAGGTAAGTTCCTGTTAAATGTGGATGGTGATAGACTTTTGGATTCTTTTCAGCATATTTTTTTTAGCGCAGAAAAAACATTTTTCAGAATGTTCATGCTCAGAGATTTGCTCTGGAGTTAAAGGGTTAATTACTAAATTTTGATCTAACCTAGCAACAATATTTTTCAACTCCTTCTTCATGTTTTTCAAAAAGTGTTGCATAGGATTATCTGTACCCCTGTACGGCGGGAGTTGGGTGGGCATATTATCAGACCAGCAGGTTTTATAACAATAACTTGCTAATATATGCTCTTGAATATTTGTTGATTTTTGTCCACGACGTTCACTAACAGACACCAAAAACCTTTCGAAATCTGCGATGATAATAACAGCTGCTTTTAAAAAATGAAGAGTCTCTTTTAAATTTGATTACATAATCAGGGGCAGGCATAATAGCGCGTGTTTTTTCATGTTCGCGACACAAAGTTTTATATTCACTTAATTTTTGTTCAGTATTAAAGAGGGAAAGACATATTTTACAGGAATGATACTGATGTTGATCCTCACTAAGTTTTTTATTAAGCAGTAATGCGTTATAATTGGTGTTCTTGTTACTGATGTGGTCGCCGCTATTGATGTTGTTTCATTTTTTATAAACAGTAAGGCTATGTCCCTTTCATCTACTTGCTGTTGGCTGATGTGAAGAGGGAACACTTTTTCATTTTTAGCATCTATCCCGTTCACATTAACAGAAATTGGTACGTTCGGGAACATTTTATTATGTTTCTCACACCTCGGCATGTCATGTAAGCCCACTGGAAAACTGATATTATTATTTTCAAAAATAGGTAATATTTCATTCACATACAGTTCATAATGAGAAACTCGGTTAGCATTTTCTTTCGAATCAACAGGGTGAAGTTTGGCCAGGATGGAATAGAGAAAACATTTTTGATCATTATTTTTAATGTTTAAAACAGCATTTTTTTAATAAACTCGGGGAGTTCAATATAACTGGATGCTGATATGGGGTTGAAGTTGTTGACTTTCACTTCAAGCTTATGATGAGGAGTAGAGCATAAAGACCACCCTGAACCTTTAACAGCTCTCTCTTCCTGATTTACCAATAATTCACAGAATATTTCACTTATTTTATCTTCTAGAGCGGAAGATTTCATTAACAGCTTATTCCCACTGTGCACTGAGAAACTGTATTTCTCCACCCATTTTAATAAAATCGGTAGTGAGAATAAGATTAATTTTTAGAAGTCTATCACTTTCACTCACTTGCGTTAAAAAATGTAAGCACTCTCCTCGTATAGAGGAGCAAAAATTGCGTATCTTCACCGTTGTTATTATTAGCCCGTTCATAGTCCTCAAATGTATGGTTAAAAGCAGTTTTCACCAGTTCATACGAATGTTTATTTCTCATATGTCGATCAAAAATTTTTTAAATAATTTCTTCATCCCACACTACACATGTTAATTTTGCTGTTTTTGAAGGTGATGCTTGTTCGATATTACTATTAGCAATAGGTTGTTTACGCGTAATATGTCTCGCAATATGCGCTTTTGAAATCAATTCACTACAATGTTCACAGTTAACTTTTTTATTTTTTTTTCTGGGGGAAAACTTATTATAATCACAATTTTTTCTGGGGAAAAACTATTTATAATCACATTTTTTCTGGTGGAAAGCTATTAATAACACAAATTTTGCTTGTTTCTTTTTCAGTAAATTTCATTAAAACACACAATACTTGAATATTCCTCCATTGCACACAGGAAAAGTACTTGTTTTATATTAAAAAATATTGTTTAAGAAATAATGGATTATCTAGTTACAGTTCTAACTAATTTCCTCACTTTTTACAATAATGAATTTTATTCTAGTTTCCATGTAACGGAAGTTATTGACGAGAAGATTAAATTAAGTATTTTAGAACAATTTCGGTTCTTATAGCTAATAATAATAATAATAATAATACACTGATCTCGTTACGTTTTAACATAGAGTAAATACGTGGTGATAATGATCACTGACATTCCAACTTAAGAAAACTTTAGGGTGTGCGGGGGGCTATGAGAACGGAGATGAGGAAAGTAACTTTTTCGCAATTTAGTCCACTTTACCAAATCAGTACACCTCAGAAGCCCAGTAGCTCATTTAGCACATTAATATCAATATCTATAAAATAGGAAATTTTGAAGTTCTAATATTCACACATAAAACAGCACTGTCAGAAAAGCAGCTTGCTCGAATAACTTGCTTTGAAAATATAAAGATAAAATAGCGGAAATATACATCCGATGATTAATGTAAGCTAGCAATAACACGAGACTAAATATTGAAGGAAATTCTTCTAAACTACTTCCGCTAGAAGATTTTAATATTTTTTGCGGCAAGTTTTTGGAATAATTTTTTTCTATCACTTGGTAAAGAAATGTTTCTTCCTTACAGCGGTTAGTAATATTTCCGTCACTCGGTGAATATGGCTAGTGTATTTGCGTGCGTGTTATCACTGATTATGATTGATAACTTATACAGCTCAAAGAAGAGAAAGAAAAGATTCGTAATAATTATTCGCCCTTGGCATGAAAATCACATTGTTATAAATTTCCGTTATCCGACATGCAAAAAGCAACTTTCGTTTCATGCAAGCGATACATGAAAATTCTGAACTTCAAGTGTATCAGCTTTATGTATAAAGTTAAGAGAGAAATATTTTTTTCAGAAAGAAAGAAATAGCAGAATTTAACTGAAATAAAGTTCATCGGGGCAGTAACAAGTCCATGCGTGCGATAATAAACAACATCACTTTTAATTATTAATAATTGTATAAAAAAGGAAGAGAAAGTAGCAAGCATGCCTTATGTTAAATGTATTACTCCGGCATTCACCTAATGTAGAGCAACAGCTGGCGACACTTCTGATTGCGCTCGCGCTTATCTATAAAACTAATAAGTTAAGAGCAAAGCCAGTAGATGGCGGGGATGGCTGGTAGTTAAGAGCAACACCCCCTAAAATGGTGGTAATAATAATCAAGTAGTTCGTAATAATAATAATATTAATAATAGGGATAGACGACGGTAATAATTAAGTAAATGATTGCAGCGCGCACCTCACCCTGCCGTTAAAATTGATGCTGTTCAAAAAAATTCTTACCTATTTGAGCCGTTTTTCGAAAATACTGGATTTAATGAGGTCTTATTGCTATTTTTTTTAATCACATCTTTTTATGAAACTTTTTGAAATTATGTAGATTCTGAAGAGAAAAGCAGGGTTTTTTATAAGGGGATAACTGTTTTCGATATTTTGAGCTGTTTTCCAATATATATATAATAGTCTATAATAGTTCCGGTCTATAATAGTTCCTAACTGTCAACCAAACTTCTTTGAAATTAGGTAGATTATGATGCGAAATGATAATCGATGTATTTTTTATGATATTTCTTTCAGTCGTTTCAAAGATATTGAACCTAATGTGGTTATATTGCCAAATTTCATGTCACATTATGTTCACAGCCTTTTATAAGAATGTGAAAAAGACGGGGTCGTAGCAACATGTAATCTCTGCTATGTTAAATAAGAATTGCGAAAATATGCTCATAGCCTTTTAGAAAATAATGCTCTTTTATATAGGTTAAAAAAGCTACACCTACACCTACTACTAGAACACTACTTTAAGTAGTTCATAATAACACCGATAGATGGCGATAATAATCAAGTAATTCATAATAACACCGGTAGATGATGGGGCGACGATAGATGGGGAGGGGTCACGTAATTAAATAAACAATGTTGCTACCCTAATTGCTATTAAAAATTAATAAAAACCTATTTAATTTCTTTAAATATTTATTTTATTTTGGGGGGAAATATTAGTACGGTGGAAACACTGAAAATAAATAAAGTCGGATAAGGGAGGCATAGTCCTATCTTTCCCATGTTAAAATGTGATGTTAAGTCGTCATTTTGTAATTACTCTTCATATTTAAGAAATGAAAACCATATTTAAAAAATATTTTTTAAAAGACTTAAAATTAAACACAAAAACCCTGATTATATTTTATCGGTTCTCCTATAAAATGCTGCTTTCTGACAAATGGTCTCATTTCATTTTCCGCATCTTACACACACACACACACACACACACACACACACATATATATATATATATATATATATATATATATATATATATTTACATCCGTCTACCATTATGGAATCCTTGACAGGCTGTATGTTTGTGGGACCCACCATTGATTATTATGTATAATTATATGTAAAAGCGTATATTAGACTTAGAAATTATCGTTATCAACGCTATTTACTTCGATTTTAGAAAATCCAATTTTTTACCCTCCCTATTCATGCAATAGTCAATGTGAATCCCCTTTACTCTTTTACCATTGCGAGACCCATATACGAATTTTTCATACTATCGTTATGAAACCTTTCTATGTTCAGTCGTACCAACCTTTGTGCTTCATGTCATTACTTCGAAACATGATGGTATCAGGAAGCGATAAATGAAAAATTGAGGGGTGTAAAAGCATTTTATAATTTTTTCCTGCATATTATTTTTCAAAATGTTATACCCAGCTGCCGTGGATCAGTGGTAGAGCATTGGCTTAGCAATGGGGAGAACGCGGGTTCAAACCCGGGTCCGGACATCCTGACTGAGGTTTTCCCTGGTTTCCCTCGGTCACACGAGGCAAATGCTGGGATGGTACGAGAGAATTACATGCAACATTCCTTTACATCAAGATATCATTAATGGTACCGGTAATCCAGTTGTGTAAAAATAAAGGAAAAATAATCAATTACCACTACTGGGAATGATTGTAGGATCCCCGATTCCGGACGAGTGATCTACAAGTAAGTCAACGAGGTCTTTATGTGAAGGAAACTAGCGTCTAATTCTTTCCTGTTACACAATTCCGGGAAGGCTTTCTCCATTAAAAAAGATTTTTGAATTAAAAGTCTCCACTTGTAGTCGATTCTCTTTACTTTCCACTCAGCTGAAGCAAAAAGGAATTCTCAAGTATACAGAACTTTTTCGTGGCTGTAGTAGCTTAATTGTAGAGCACTAGGCAGGCAACTGGGAGATCTGGGTTCAGCATTTGTAGCAGAAGAAATGTAATGTTTTGTAACAGAATTAAAACGCTTCAGCTTAGTTCGTGGAAACGTACTCATCAAGACACCCCATGCAGATACATCGTTGAATTTTTCTACATCCTTTTTTTTTAAAAAAAAAAAGCTATATTCCGTGTTAGAAGTACCTTTCATGACCGCGAATTCTTCATTCAATTTCTTGATTTTTTTTATTTACTACACATTCTTTGCGTTAGATTAGCTGAAATTATTTAAAGTTAGTTCTGTTAAACTGAATTAGGAGATGTAGGATAGGTTACTCTGTTCTGTTCTTTCCATAATCTGGATTGCTTCCCAATTTTCTTTTATGGACTGAATAGACAATTTTGTCATAACTCAGTTACGTCCGAGAGATGACGTCCCTCGACGTTCAGTTTTCGGGTGCAGGGATGGGGAAGGTAGAATCTAGTGCATTGGAGTACCACCCCGGTATTCATATTGTAAGTCTGATGAAAACTCTGCAACCCTTCAGTGAGGGTAGCCGGGAGCGGGCTCGAATTCGCGTGCCACCCCATTACCTATCGGAAATCCGCGACATTCCTAGTTGCCACGGGGCTGTGTGCTGCACGCCTGTTGATGCGAAAACAATATGCTTTGAAAAAGTTTTAAACCTTCAGAAAGCAATCTATAAAACGCAAAATGTCAATTTTCAACCCGGACACTCTGATCACTTTCGAAACCGTGACAAAATCCTTACATACGTAATTATTTTCTATCGAAAATTAAGCTATGATTTGCAGTTCAGAACTTTTGTAACAACGCGTAAGAATTATCTTTGCACTTAGCATTTTTCTAATGTATGAGACTCTGTTATGACCTAAGCAGCATAATATTCATTTTCGTCTCCTCCAGGAAGTACTAGAAGTTACTCAAAGCAGTGCAACCTGGATTCTGTCAGACACTTTCAGTGGTGGTGTTATCCCCAAATTCTCGAGCACCCTTCCCCAACAACAACAACAACAAAAATAAATAAAGAATAAATAAAAATAAACAAATAAAAGTAAATATAAAAAATAAATCTAGAAATCTATTGAGAACCTGCAAAACTCTACTTACACACCCGAAACTGACATTTTTGGCAGAATCGCTGAGTGCAAAGGATGATTATTCATAAATTTTGAATTTACCCATTCAACGACTCCTTAAATAATAATTTTCACCTGGGGCGGTTTAGTTGGAGTTTATTTTACTATTTCTAACGTATAAGCAATA
>JAGDQP010016051.1:29573-41330 GCA_022664845.1 Lepisma saccharinum | reverse complement strand
GGCCTTAAAATGAACTTAAGTAAAACAAAAGTAATGTACAACCAACATGCTGCAAAGAAGGAAGTGAAGATTAACGGAGAGACAATAGGCATAGTTGATGAGTATGTTTACCTAGGCCAGCTTAAAACATCGAATGCAAAGTTGACTGATGAAATAAATAGAAGATGTAAAATGGCGTGGAGTTCTTTTGGAAGACTACACTTTATTTTCAAATGCAAACTTCCAATGTGTCTGAAGCGTAAAGTTTATAATCAATGTGTCTTACCTGTAATGATGTACGGGTGCGAAACTTGGACATTGAATGCGCAAACGACTCAAAGATTGAGAGTCACACAAAGAGCAATGGAGAGATGCATGCTAGTCATAACCAGGAGGGACAGGAAGAGAAATGAATGGATTCGCGCACAAACAAAGGTAGAGGATGTAATCAAGAGTGCGAAGAAGATGAAGTGGAGATGGGCCGGTCACATAGCTAGACGAACAGATGGAAGGTGGACGACAAATGTACTACAGTGGATTCCAAGAGAAAAGAAACGACCGAGACTACGTCCAAACGTAAGATGGGTAGATGAAATCAAGCATTCTTCAGGAGCTACATGGATGAGGATATCAGCAGACCGATATATGTGGGAGAAAAAGGTGGAGGCCTTCATCCAGCAGTGAATAGAAAACGGCTGAATATGATGATGATGATTACCATTGAAATAAGTTAATTTTAGGCTCAAAGTTGGAAACCCTGTGTTTTGAAAGTTGTGCACAAATCGGCACATGTGCAAGATAATTTTTTTGTAGCGTCCTTTATTCTGAAACACCGTGGATATATCCCTTATTTAACTTCTGAGAATTTCGAGACTTCACCCGCTTAGCCTCGCTTCCTCTTATCCATCACAGCTTAAATTTTGGTATTCTTCATCCCTATCTCACCATTCTCTATCAGACGTACTATATTTGATTCGGAACTCAGTCAGTATAGCGTGATCTGAATGTTGGGCCTTCTCTATGATAATCACAGTCAAATTTCTTAAATATAATTTCTGCTTTCACGTGCAGGGATTCTGCCAGAACACTCATTGGGCGTATCGCCTTCCCAATTCTCCAGAACACTTACCCAATTCTAAAAAAAAAATACGGTTAAAAAAAAACTCTCCAAACTCAACTTACACACTCCAATTTTGTCTTCACAGCTCCCGAACTGAAAATCCTGTTCAGGTGATTGGCATAGTATGACAGAACGAATGGTAGAAAGTATGCACACATCAGTCTGCTAATCTGTAATATAATGTGGAAAGTGCAACGTGAAATTGCTGCAAGATATCATGAAGAAGACATCATTGACATAAAAATATATGGATAAGGAAAGGGCTGAAACACCACAAACGAGATAACAAAAGTCTAAATTCGAAGCGGCAACGATGTTGAGATCTCCATAAATGACTCTGAGGAAACAATCAGCTTCCCAAAGACCATCCTGCTGATTGACTTCAAAGTAGATTTGCAGTTGAAGCCTGTCGTCCTGTGTTTGGCAACGATGCTGATTTGGAGAAACGAAGTGTCAAAGACACACGATTGTTGAAGACGTTTGTGATGCTCGTTCAACGCCGGAAGAAGTTCTTCTGTGATGAACGTGATCAGTACAAGTAGTCATGCTAATATTTATGGAGCAAAGAAAACCAGCGGACAACGTATGAGCAGTTGGAGAACAATCCATTACATGTGATGATTTTTGCGTCCATTGTCCAGCAAATGTCTGACGCCTCTGTCGATCAGTATTTCTTCTTTGCCATGCTTAGGAATGATCTGTTTTCGACCTGTGAGGACATGTATTTCTATCAAGAATCTGGTTCCAACAACATCGAGTCCTAGCTCATTATGCTATCCGTGTTCCACAATAGTTGGATGGAGAGTTTCCTGATAAATAGATTGTGAAAGGACTTGCTTACCTCCGTCTCTCGAATGGCCTTCATAGAATCCTGATCTCTCCTCTAGTGACAATTCCCAATTAAGGACTGTGTTTAAAAGACAAAATACCAGACAACCGAGCTGTTGAAAGAAACTGTTGATTTTGCGTTTACGCAAATTAACAAGACTTGTCTCCCCAAAATTTCTCACAGCGTCGAATTATTCTGTGTCCCAAAAGTCAAAACTAGTGGAATTCATACGGACCTTCTGGGATCGGTTAATATGTAAGTTGTTCTGCATGAACTGACAAAGACATTCAGATCAATTAGTACCTAAGGAGAGAAAAACACTATTGATAATTATAAAGATAGATTCTGACATGAGAAATTTAAATCTTCAAGAACACCTCGGTTCTTGTGGAGGAGTTACACTATACGTATAGGAGGGAACCTTTGAGATTATATGAGATGATAAAAATGAGTACTTCATTTGAATTTGACAAGAATAACCATCTTCATTTCGGAATATATGGACACTTTAATATTCAGCGTTCAATCGACCAAAGTTCCAAGAACAATGAAGTACCATGAACCAAATGAACGAATCTTTACAATGAACTTTAGGTATCTTTCAATGATATTGAACGAACCATTCTTTCACAGAAAGGGGATTGTTTCCTGAGCATCTGATTTGTTGGTCGCACAGAGAGCCAACACGAGTTAGCGAGCGAGAGAGAGAGAGAGAGAGAGAGAGAGAGAGAGATCGTTTAAATCACAAGCCAGTGAGTGGAATGCTATCTACACACATATATATAGTGCCAGAGAGAAATAGAGAGAGAGAGAGGGAGAACTGGCTCATCTCATCGTCAGCAATAGAGTCGTTTTTGATCCCAGCGCAGCACTCAAGGATCGCAACACGTGTAAGCTTTTATAAAAGGAACAGGGACACTATTCAGAGAGTGATGTATCTCGAGTTTTGGACAAGGCATGAAAGAACAGTAACACCAAAACTTTCTCGCTCAATACTGAAACCGAAATCCGAAATGCGTCACTCTCTTCTTTCTATTGTATCCTCGTTTTTTTTTTTTTCATATCTATCTATATACAGGGTGTATCTTAATATGTGGGACAAATTTCACCAACGAATTCCTGACATCAAAACAAGAAAATAAGTTCATATCAAAATGGATCCAATTCCGCTTCGTTTTCGAGATACAGGGTTTTCAACTAGAAGCATGAAATTTATCCCCCACTGACCTTGAAATTGCACGATAAATTAGAAGCGAAGCATAGTATTGGGAAGCAAGATTTGACCCAGCTTGTCAGTATTGCCAATTGTGTATAAAAGTTATTTTTCCTTTAAATGCATATTTGGCATTCCCAAGGGATGATAAACAGTACATTTAAAGCAAAGAGTGCAGTGTTGCCAACTAGGGTTAAATATCATAAGTAACACGTTAATTTGCACAAGGATATCGAAAGCGATTCATTGCCAGGGCCATGTGTAAAGGGATTAATTGTTTCATTTTCGTGAAATGAACAGCACAAAACATTTCTCACATTCTCTCGCGTATCCTATCCCGGCGTGAGTGATGAATCTCTAAAGCCGTGAAGAAATTTCAAAATTTCTATATACGGTCGCAAATTATCATTTCACTTCGGATAGTTAACCTCGTGTCTTATACTCAGTTGGCCACACTTCACTTCTTGCTTCATCCTATGTTTATCGGGTACCAACTTTGCAATAAACTAACTTACCGTCCATTTTTTTTTTAAAAAAAAATAACTTTTATAAAGATTTGCAACACTGACAACCCGAAAACGTGAAAATGTGCATCCTGATATGCAACATACTGTTAAAAATCCACTCCTATTAACAACGTTTTCTTTCCATCTTCCATTTCTGATGAATAGTGAATTATTAACGTCAGGGAGGAGGAGGGGTAGATTACACGCTCCAAGTTGGAAAACCTGTATCACGGAAATGAAGCGTGGTAGAACCCATGTTGATATGAACTTATTTTCTTGTTTCGGTGTCAGGAATTCGTGGGTGAAGTTTGTTCCACATATTAAGATACACCCTGTCCTAATTATATACAAAAATGAGAGTAATGTTCAGTTAATTTGGTGCAAATAAAGTAATAAAGATTAGATACTTGTAGAGAAACTCGCCATTGTTGATCAATATGCTTATCTAGACGAGCTATCAATTTGTATCAAGCGTAAAGTTTATAGTCAGTGTGTATTACCCCTGATCATAAAGAGCCTACGGATGTCAAACGTGGACATTGGATGTCATGCTCGGAATACCTAGGAAGACCAATGAATAAATTTGCTCACAAACAAAGGTAGAAGATGTAATCAAGACTACGAAGAAGATGAAGCTAGATGAACAGATGAAACATGGACAACATAGAAGACATCCACATGCAAAATTAGTGGATGAAATCAAACGTTTTTCAGACGTTATATGGATGAGGATAGCTGACCGAGATCCGTAGAAAAAACAAACTGTGGGAGCCTTCATCCAGCAGTGGATAGAAAATGGAAATAGTAAATACTAGTATATACACAATGTTCAAACTTGGAGGAATGGTAGTACCGTGCATAATGTTTACATTCTTTCTTTAGTTCACAATGGTGCGTGTTGTCCTTAAATCTTGCAACGTTAGTTAAGCTCATTTTCCGACGTCATATAATGATGAAAATTTGGACAGCGACGTAAATCGGGTGACAATACAATATTCTATTGCTACTTTCATATATTTCTATATATTTATATATTTTAAAAGCATATATATATATTAATATTACCCATTAATACTAGTCTGCAAGGTTGTGGCGTTTGACTGGTTGCAGAACACCTTAGGATTTGGGTAAAAAGATAATAAAAACTTGTTAAATACATACTTTTCTTAAACAATTCGTACCAAAATATAATAAATAACTTTGTTTATGCTTGACTCAAAAGAAAAGCATGG
This sequence comes from Lepisma saccharinum, assembly GCA_022664845.1. NCBI lineage: Eukaryota > Metazoa > Arthropoda > Insecta > Zygentoma > Lepismatidae > Lepisma > Lepisma saccharinum. Next base: position 36,451 of record JAGDQP010016051.1, on the reverse strand, counting down.
GGCGCAATCTCATATACAGTTACTTTATAAATTCTTCAATTAGAGCAATTGAAAACAACTGTTCCACATACAAAAGGCCCGGGAAGATTAGTGGTAAGTCCACCGTCGTGCAGGATCGAAGTTGCTCGGCGTAAACAGCATTCGTATGTGAAAATCATCGTTCTCCAAGGGTGCACTTGCAGAAAATATCAGGGACCAAGTCGAATTTTTGCATTTTCAATTTAATGTTTAAGACCTTTAGACAACTTTAGCTCAGACCGGATGGTTGATGATGAGATGATTGTTGGATTGAAGAAAGTGGGAGGAAACGGGACAACCCCGAAAGAACACAAGCACACGGTGTTTGTCCACAACAAATCCTAGCAGGTATCGAACAGATGTTCCCAAGTTTCAGAGGAGAGGGCTCTATCATTGAGCCTCCGCGACCCCAAGGGAGCAGGTAAAAACTGTGGGTAATAATACCTTGCCGTACCTAACTAGGCGGTCAAGGCACCATTGGAAACGATTTCGGACTCCAAATGCCGTTGTCATGAAACGTGAGATGTCTCGAATCCAACCTAATCGTATGGATGGTATTCGATGTCTTCCACATCGCTGGCAGTATATTGTGGATTCTCTGGGAGATCTTGAGAGTTTCTAGGGCAGTATATGTGCGCTCCCTTTGTTTATATATTACCAGTAACTAATAAACTCATGTAGCACCATACTTTGGTTTGTGACTTTTTTTCATACTCCTCTGGTACACATGATCTGCAAGGTTCATACCATACATTTAACAGTTCCGAACAGTTACCTATTTTCTTTCTATATTTTGCAATTGCATGCTGATGCCGCATTCTCGAGAAAGAAATAGTTCCTATGATTTATTTCCCAACCCTCTTACGTGTAATACTTTATACATTCTGTATAACGGGTAACGGGCTACGGGGTAACTCCCATGCAAGTAGTTAAGAAAATTTTCAACAAATATTGAAAATAGTATAATCATGTAAGCGCTTCTTAGAAAAATAATATCTTAAAACTAAGATTTAGTTACTTAGAGCGTTTTAGTTTTTAATATTTCACTTCACGCTTTTTGTATACAAATCCTGCATGCGTATATGGCTCCGGTTGCCATGAGGCCCGGATTTGGGATTTGGGATTCAAGGCAGCCTGACCACAGTAATTTTTGGCGATCTCCATTGTAAGTGAAATTCTATACGGACCTTTCCAGCGACTCTTCAACCACCTTCCTAGCCCTTGTAGTTCCTGACTGTCCTCCATTATCTTGGAATTCGCCCCTGTGACCTTAATAATCTTTATGGGTTTAAACTCACCTCGTCGAGACCTTTTCAACGACTCCTCAACCATCTTCATAGTCCAAGTAGTTGCTTTGTTGAACATTCCCCCCTCCCATTTCTCAGAACACGCCCCTGGGATCTTGATTATCTATCTTTTCATTCTTCTTTCGCTCCGTCTTGTTCCACCTACGGGTCGTATACGGGTTTGAATTCGCCTACGTGCCGATACCATTCCAGTGTCACTTCAACCATCTTCCTAGCCATAATAGTTCCTGAGTTGAAGATTGCCTGCCCTCCGTATCTCGGGATCAGCCTTTGAGATCTGGATGAATGATACACGTTTCAAATCGCCTCTTCAATACTTTTCTAACGACACCTCAACCATCTTCTTAGCTCTAGTCTGGGGTTGCTAGAGGTCAGTTTTCTAATAAGCAGAATTTCTATCAGCTCTGTTTTTATGCGGGAATTATTTGACATACGCTGTTCTGTTTAGCACCGTTTTGATGTGGGCGCTGTTTTGAGAGTGGCGTTATTGTGGTGCTGTTATGACCAACGGTATTTTGTCGCCCGCTCTGTTCTGCCAGGCGTTGTTTTGTCGCGTTTTGTTCTGGCAACGCTGCTGTTATGTTCTCACCACCTCTACCAGTGTTAATCTTCCACAGTGCCTTGTAATATTTTGCACCCCAAAGTTTGGCGCACATTTGGCCCGGGCCCATTAGGCCTATTTGTAAATCCATGCTGGCTGCAATAGGAGAAAGGATGCGCAAAGGAGTCGCCCTAGACCTAAATTGGAGTTATCATCCCGGTGTAACTGAGAAAATACCCGGAGAAACCTTAGTCAGCTTGGTGGATCGTTGGTATCGAACAGAGGAACTCCCGAATGCGAAGTCAATACTCCACCAACTGAACTACGACTTCTGCGTACTGTTCTGACAACGCTATTTTGTCATGTTTTCACCATGACTCCCACAATACCTTATAGTAGTTAATACTTTGCGTTCCAAAGTTTGAAGCGCCCTGGGCCCGGGCCCTGTAGGCCCATTTATAAATCTATGCCTGGCTATCATAGGAGAAAGGATGCGCAAAGGTGTTGTCCAGGGCCTAAATTGAAGTTATCATCCAGGTGTAACTGACAAAATACCTGGAGAAACCTTAGTTTTGTTGATGAACCGCTAGTATCAAACAAAAGACCTCCTGAATGCGAAGTCAATACCCCATCATCTGAAATACGACCTCTCGGTATGCAAATCCTATGTTTACACAATAAGCATAGAGAGGATGTTTCGGTTGCAAACAATGTGCTTCATCTAGGATGTGCAGCTTTATCAGCAGTCTTATATTGTAAAGTTTCGTTATTTTTCAGTAACTCTATAATATATATACCATACGTAGTTGTCGCCAAATGATTGGATTAAAGAGGTAGTGGATTTTTAGAAATTGAGATGTACGGAAATTTTGTTTGGAGTTGGATATCCTGTAAACATACTAACATTATAAAAGCAGTAATTAGCGAACACAATATTATGAGTTCAAAATTTTCAAGAGAGCTTTGTTATTTTCAAAAGCTATAAAATTAGAAATGGTAGTAAAGAAAAAGGGAGAAAAAAAATATTTTTAAAAATATAACAAGGCAAGCGATAGTTAAAGCGAAAACGTAATCACATGCAGTCAATGGATGTTATTATTACGTTGAGGAGAAATAATTTCACGGTTAAAATAGGACGGGAGAGAATGAGGCGAAAATGGGAGAGCGTGGTCTGACATTGATCCAATTTCCCTGATTAAGCATCACCACTTCCCAGCTTGCACAAGCTTTTCAAAGCATCAGCGACATTTTTTTTTTTTTTTTTTGTCCTGGTACACTTTCACATTGTATGTCAACAATTATTTTCCTTTGATAAAAATTTCTTTTGGTAATTTCTCAGGGTTGGATGGGCTGATTTGTGTGTTCTTTCTAGTAATTTAAAGGGAATATAGTTTCTTGTACTTTACAAAAAAAACTGGACTCGATTTGGTCCACCCATTCCAAAGTTATTCCCAAAAGAAAATTTTACCGAAGTTAAAAAGGAAAAAGGAACACTTTTGGTGACGACTGGAGGGGTTATACTAGCTCCTACTTTACAAAATCATGACCTTCGCTTCTTATAAAATAACCACACTTCGTTTATTTTTCATATTCCAATAGAACTGAATTTAGGTCAACGTTATTAATTACCATATTCCTACTTTTGGTTTCTTTTATGTCTGTTTTTTCTGGGTTGCTAAGCCTCTTTTCTGTTTTTTTTTTGCTCTCTTTTTTTTCTCCTGTGTTTTCAAAGAAATTATTTTGTAAATGTGTCATTCCTTTCGCTTTGAAAACAAATCTGTGTTTTCTTCTTCTCTTAGGTGCTCTCCTTCCCATTAGTCCCGCAAAGACAGCAGAAATACTGGAAAGGAGAGAGTGAGACATCTAGCGATCAACGTCGAGAATTATATCGTACTCCACAGCCTTAATTACCATTATTCAAATTTTCTTAAATATATTTTCTTATCATTAAAAAAAAAATTGCTACTGAAGCACATTTAAGTCAACCGTCTTTGTGGTAGTCTGTAACATACACGTGCCGACAGGGGGGCAGCGGGAGAGATTGTTCTCCCCCTTGTTTTAAGCTAGAGTTGCTTACCTAATGAAATTTTCTTTCATTATCATTCAGGCGATTTTTGAGGGCGAATTTTCACCTCATTTGAAAGAAAAAATAATGACAACTTCTGTGCTGACTAGCAGTTAGATAACAGAAAATTAATCTTCGTAAGTGGCTGGCAATGTAAAAAACAAAAACCTTAGGGCGGATCCAATAACATCTACGCGAAGTGCATCTTGTTAGAAAATACCGGAATTAAAATATTCTAGCATCAATTTGCACATTGATATGTGTAACGGACGGTGAAGAAAAGAGTGGAAATCTGAGTGCCTAGTACATATCCAATTTCAAAGAAGTGCAAATAGTAGAAAAATACTCTGTGTAGAGGCTGTGATGTCATAAGATTGAATACGGTCTAGCAAATCGAGAACAATGAACTGAAATTTGAAGTCAGTTCCTCGCTACTACCTACCGTTTAGACACTAGTCACTGCGAGTGTACAAAGAATAGAAATACCAAAAAGAAAAGCTGTGACGTCTCACCAGATTGCAAACAACCGTGTAAATAAAGGTCACCAATTCCCAGTCTGAAGTCAGTTTCTCTCTACCTGCTTTCGTATAGGCGGTAGCGTACTTTAGAGGCTGAGTACACTAAGTGCAAAAACAACGTAAAAGAGGTTGTAGGATTATCATATTTTAATAAAGGACTGGAGAAAAAACATTTCTGAACCCAAATCTGAAGTCAGTTTCTCACTTTTATTGAGGTGATAGCCTGCATAACAGCCGGACAGCGTGAAATTGAAGGAGAGACAGAAACGTTTTTGAGCATCCACTGATAATGTCACATGAAGCACGTTCGGGCGCCATTTGTGTCGTTATTTTCTAGCTTAAATTTGGAATGATGGGGAAGAAACTCCAAGAAAAATTCTTAACCAACATTGATGACTAAAATGACTGCTAAGCATTAAAGATTGATTATTTAGAAACAATTTAAGATTTCCCTTACATTTTTATTTAGTCTTAGGTGATAATTTCTATCAAAACATATTAAATTTAGATTTTAAATTGTTGTTTAGAGGGAATTGCTTTTAAAATACTTGTTATATAATTGAACAGTCATTATTTACCTTAAATTAAACGTTTTTCACTTTTATTCCTTATCTATAGTTTAGTTCATGCATCAGCGCTAATTACCAAACGGATGTTAGATAGGCTATGATTCTTATCCGGTAAACAGTAAACTATTGTTCTCCTAAATATTTTTAAAGATGTACTAGCTTTCTTCCTTTGCAGTATTGTTCAACTTCCTTTGCAGTATTGTTCAACTATCTCTCAAATGTATTTTGTGATATTTTTATGTAATTGCAAATGTGTTATCCTGTGTCTTAGTATAACAATTGCTGCTATGATGTTTTGTTATTTAATTGTGTTAGATAATTTGTTCTATCCGCCAAGACTGATTACGTAAATATGTACCTTCATGTCTTGATTTTCTTAAGGGAACGTATCTCCAAAAATTGTTTTTTCTTTCTTTCTTGAAAATGATTTTCTTGCAATTGAGACAACTTTACTCTTCAAAATCCACTCCCTTAGTGGCAACAATCAAGATGAAATGTTTCCCGAATAAACGTTAAAATTGTTTACAATCACCCCAGCCAAAACTGTAAAAATTTTAAATAAAGATATCCATTCGCAATATGAGGTGGACGAAAGTATCTATATCAATGTTTTCTTTTGGAGAGGGGGAGGGGTATATACCCACACGAATAAATCATATAGAAAGAACGTTTAGCTCTCCAGAATAGATAATTACAAAGCACAAGAATGTTTATCTGATAGAGTCACACATACTACAAGCAATATAGAGCAGGTCTTTTGCATTTAAATAGACTTTAATAAAGAAAACAGAGCTTTCTGAGAAGGCTGATTATACTCTAATAAATAACCACAAAAGAGAAACTAAAGCGTAACAGTTTTGGAAGTATATCACCTCCTTCTGACTGTACTACACAACTAAACAAAGATAACGGTAGAGGCAAACATACAAGGAGATCGCCTTTTAATAATTTAAACCAGGTGATTTGAAAAAAGCGATCTCCTTGCATATTTGCTTCTATTGTTATCTATGTTTAGTTGTGTAGTACAGTCTGAAGGAGGTGATATACTTCCAAAACTGTTACGCTTTAGTTTCTTTTTCGTGGTTATTAGAGTATAATCAGCCTTGTAAGAAAGCTATTTTTCATTTATTCAATTCCAATAACCAATTATTCAGTTCAAAGAATAAATTGCAATAAATGCTCTTTTTTTTCACCAGAGGACAGGATGTTAGAAAATAGTAGAGACATCTAGTGTTAGTTTTGAGAACTTACTGAACATTTGCATACAAGCATATTATATCTAGGATCTTTAGTTATCTAAATATTTAATTGTCCAGTCGACCAGTGATTTCTACTTGACCGGTTTACATAATTTTGTTTTTTAAATGTTTGTATTTACGCCTAAACATATTATGAAACATTCGCATTCTTTTCCTACTCACCAACTTTAAATTTCTTGTGGGAGTTCTTTTCGCAGAACCTTTGTGCAGTCGCCCAGCAATTTCTAATGGTCCGATTCTCATGAATAGTTTTTCAAAATGGTTGTATTTAGACATCAGTACAAAAAACCCTTCGGGATAAAGGTAAGAGTGACGCAAGAATTCTACTCACAAAAGAAGTGATATCCATTAGGCGAGTGACTTTCTTTGTGTCACTATGGCGGAAGTGCTTCCTTTCTAATATAATTAAGAGACTTAGTATCCTCCCTTCCGCCACAGTTTAACATACAAGCACGCCACCTAAGCTTTTAACGAATTTTCAACAATGTTAAGGATAGGCTACTTCAAAGATTTAAAAAGATGATGTTAATCTTTTAGGCTTAATTGCAATAAGGTTTCCCGCCTTTTTCGTTTTACGTCAATTATTTAAATTTCAGTACAG
>JAGDQP010016051.1:930-24573 GCA_022664845.1 Lepisma saccharinum | reverse complement strand
GCTACCCGAAAAATGGCAAAAGGTCATAGATAATAATGGTCAATATGGACTTGATTAAAATTGATTTTCAACCGCGGAGACTTTTTATATGACCCTTTAGTATGAAAGTCAGGAATTCTGCCTGGATTTGCAGGTTGCGAATTGTAAAGTCAAAACGGGAGGAGGTGTATGTAGAATTTTGCAGGTTTTCTATCGATTTTAAACTGTAAAAAAAACAAAAAAAAAAACCTTGTGTGTGCTCGAAAGAGCTATGTCCAGTTTCCATACGCTGCGTCCTAAAACGCGACCAATTGAAAGATATAGGAGATGAACTTAAAGTCTTCATCCTGGGTAATATGACATCGTTCTTTTTTTTTTCACCAAGCATCGGCAAGGTACAGTTTTCGCACAACTATCGTTTGACGTATCCCTTTACGCTTCGTCTAAAAGCGCTTATAACCGTTTTCGTAAACATTGGTAACTTAATGCCCCGTCCTCCTATAAGCACACTAGAAGATTCTGTCGCCGCGACTTAGTCACACAAGAAATGAATCCATGCTTTCTTATGACTAGGCGACTTAGTTTAGTCACAGCGACACGACTTGGTCGCAAAGAGAATCATTTCTGAAGCCGACTTGAGAGGAGGAGTTCAATCTAGCTTTCCACGTATTCTTAAGAGACACCGCACACTAGGCGACTTAGTCGCAGCGATTTTCAACAGGGTTGACAGTTGTTTTCATTGCTGATCTCTTTTTGCCATGAAAAGCCAGTCTTTGTTTACAAAAATGATTTAGAAATATTTCCCATGAAGTAAATTTGATCAATATCGCTGGCTTCTGTTCATTCCATTTAAACTTCATGACAGAGCTAACAAAGGAAGGGTTTGGGTTCGAACAGGATTTTTTTGATAACACTTCGTATATGTACAGATGCTTATCAGAATAATGGAAACACCTGTAGTTGGCAACACGTCAGATGTATGGGTTGACAGTGGTGTCGTGGCGACCGCAGCGCCGGACTGCTGGTGGTGGTGTGTTAGGTCGGTCTCCATACTACGTCAGGCGTCGTGGAACAGGAGTGTGCAGTGGCTGCAGCAGACGGAGGTAGTTAAAAATGGGAGACCTCTCAGAGTTTCAAAGAGGGCAAATTGTTGGTGCGCGGTTATGTGGAGTGAGTGTGACGGCAGTGGCTAGTGTGTTAGGTGTGTCGCCAGGGACAGTGTTGAAGGTGATGACGGCCTACACAACACACGGGAAAACCACATCGGGGAAGCGGAACAGTGGGCGGAAGAAAAGCATCAGTGACAGGGCACGCCGGGTATTAAAGCGCATTGTCACGCGGAACCGTCGTGCCACTGCGGCGCAAGTGACGGAGGAACTCAATCAGCACCTCCCCCAACCTGTTTCGAGAATCACAGTCCGCCGGGAATTACATGACATGAACTTACGGGGTCGTGTTGCACGGGCCAAACCTCTCATCAGGGACCAGAACGCTTTAGCACGCCGCAGATGGTACCGCGACCATGCAACTTGGACCGTTGACGACTGGAAACGTGTGGTATGGTCGGATGAGTCACCATTCACCCTATTCCAAACCACGGGCCGTGTTTATGTGTGGAGAACGCCCAAAGAAGCGTATGATCTGCAGTGGCTCCGCCCAACTGTGAAACATGGCGGCGGCACGGTGATGCTGTGGGCCGCAATATCATGGTTTTCATTGGGTCCTGTGGTCACACTTCGCGGACGCATCACTGCCAACGATTATGTCGCAATTTTAGGAGACCACTTGCATCCTATGATCCGGATGTTGTTCCCGGACAATGACGCCATATTCCAGGATGATAATGCACCCATTCACACAGCTGGAGTTGTTGCAGCGTGGTTTGAGGAACATCGGGATGAAGTTCAACACCTCCCCTGGCCCGCCCAATCCCCAGATCTCAACATAATTGAACATCTGTGGTCCATCTTGGAAACACGACTCCGGCGACGATTTCCACCTCCATCCTCTCTCAGAGAACTGGCCGATGCCCTGCACGAGGAATGGTGTAATATTCCACTTGCTACCATTCACGACCTCTATGCCTCCATCCCACGTCGCATCAAGGCTGTTCTGAAGGCGAAAGGTGGCCCGACACCATATTAATCTGGTAAGTTGCACTTTCGTTCAGGTGTTTCCATTATTCTGATAAGCATCTGTATTTGTACCCCAATGCTGATAATTACTGTAAAGCATTATCGGGTAAGGCTTCGTTTGTCAGCTACAGGCCGTTAAAATTTGGAGCAAGGGGAAAACAGCCGCTGCAATGACTCCCGCAGTTTCGGTTTGAACACGCATTTGTTACTCAAAATGTATACATTGACATAAAGTGACAGTGCTTATAAAGACTGCAAATCCACAATACTGTGTACCAAAGTGAGTAAAACGGAAGGGAGAATCAAAATAGGCATACAGAGCGATCTTCAAAAATCACACTCCATGAACGCGGTGTCAAATGCCACTTTATTTTCCACTCTTGAATTTGCTGACAGTTACGGATAGGGACGTACGTAGAGGAGAGGGGTCCGAACCAAACCCTCGAAATTCACATTTTTTGGGAGATTCGTATCATTTCTGGAGTGTGCCTTTGAAGGTTGCCCTGATTTGTTTTGTCCTTGTGCCTATTGTGACTTCCCTTCTGTTTTACTCGCTTTGTAGAAAACCCTCACTTGCATTTCTGAAGATAAATACTGGCCTATATCTGCCAAACTATTTGGTACACGGTATTATGGCTTTGCAGTCTTTGTCAGGTATGTTCATGTAGATATTTTGAGTAATAAATAACTGTTCAAACAGAAACTGCGGGAGCCGTTGCAGCTGCTGCCCGGGCTGTCTTCCACTTGCTCCAAACTTTAACGCCCTGTAGCGGACAAACGAAGCCTTACCCGATAATGCTTTACAGGCATTATCAGCATCGGGGTACAAATACATATACGAAGTATTATATAAAAAAATTCCTGTGAGAAGAGTCTTTTGCCTTGAATAACAAAGTCCATCTCTCCTTTGTCTCTCTCTTTCCTTATATATATTGTTTGATATTGTCTGCATGTATCCATCCGTCAATTTTTTTATGTTTGGTTGTGAACCGTTACAACGAAAGCCATTTTAAGAATTATCTTTCTGAAGCCATATTACACACTAAATCAAAAGAGCGGAATTTTCACTCTTTTTAGATCGAAAAGCGGGACCGCTCCTTTTCGAGAGGAATTTTCGATCGAAAAAGAGTGGTTTCTAACAAAACATTATCACGTTGGATGGAAAATGTACTCTTTCTAGATGGGATTTCGCTCTTTTCGATGTATTTTTTTTTTTCACTCTTAAAAGAGCGGTTTTCTATTGAGTCGTCAAAGGTGAAAGAGCGATTTCTCATCTTTTTAGAGTGATTTGGTGCTTCAATTTCTCCTCGTTTAGGAGTGAATTTTCTCATCTTTGTAGATCGGTTTGAATTCCACTCTTTTTAGAGCGATTTGCAATGCATCATGGGCATGGCTACTAGTCAACATTGGTCTGCGCCATTTGTAAAAGCAAAGGCTATCGAAAGACTAAGCTATACTGTGAAATTTATAGCGTTATGTATAGTTGAAAATGAGAGTCAGGAGTAAGATATGTACGGACAAGAAATCTTTCAACGTTGTAATCAAGTACCTGACGAGACGAAAGAAACAATTCCGAGGACGCATTCTCGCAGTTGGTCCCTTGGTTGAGGGGTTAACGCGTTGGATAACTGATCGAATAGTACCGGGTTCAAATCTCCTCCAGGTTTAGTTTTATTTTACTCATTTTCATTCACAAGTACAGTACTTTTCTTTTTAGTACATATCAATTAATGCTCCCTTTCGCACTTTTGTACATTTTATTGCGTCGTTTTCATGTTCACAAGATGTAAATTGTATCTGAAATAGATTGAAATTCATCTATACAAATACAATATCTAGGTTTCAATTGAAATAGACTACCACAGATTTTCGCTCTTTTTTCGAGCGGAAATTTTTCATCTTTGCTGCGATGAAAATTCGCTCTAAACGAGCGGTCACTTTTCCGCTCGATTTGAGCGGAATCCGCTCTTTTGATTTTAGTGTGTAGAAGATTAAAATTTCGATAAGTGACGACACCTGTCAATTCTCGGAAGTTACAATATTTTTGCAAGGTAGGGGGAGAAATCTTCTAATGTACCTTCAGTTATAGACTCAGGGAACAACATCCTTAGATATTGGGAAGAAAAGAAAAAAAAAAGCAAGGAGGCAAATTTTAGTTGATTCAACTGTTAGTTGCCGCAACATGAGCACCGTTTGACACGGGAAGATTTGTAATTGAATGGAGGACTAAAGTCTTTCGTCAGATCCAGCAGGTCGCCGTGGTAACCCGCCATGTTACCGTCTAAACAAACGGGTGTTTAGCAGTAGGTTTGTAGTGTTCGATATTCAACAACTCGTTATTGTTTTGTGCTTTGTGCCAGGTTGTCATCATTACAACAAAAGACACGTGCTGGTTTTTTTTCTGCTTACAAAGGAATGAAACTGGAAAAGAAAGTGGAAGGAGCCAATTACGGAAGTAAACAAATTTTTCGCAACGCCATTGAACGCAGTTTTGAATACGTTGATATGATTCTGAGGATAGTTCATCGTTGATTTCTGAGTTCTTGCTTAAGAAAAGGTGAAAATTAAAGTTGCTAAATCGGTTATAGTTAAGGACATACACTCAAGACGATAATTACGAGTGCTAAAACGAAACCCTTGTACCCTATGTACAGCTGCTCAAATTGATATTGTAGGTAAAGTATACAAGGTATAGCATAAATCATGATTCCGAAAGTTAATAGTACCTCTGTATGTTTTTAATAAATACATAAAGTACCAGAATAAAAATTAGCTACTCACCTCAACTTATTATATTTACTGTTCATATTTCCTTTCTTGTACTTTCCCTTGTATCTCTGTCATATGTAAGCAAACGTTCATGTTTAGACGCCACAAAATTTTCTCGTCTTTCAATCAGTTTCCGCTCGTCACCGAAATAATCAACAGTTCCAAAAATATCAACAATCATTACTTCCACAACTGATTTTCTACCATTCTGCTACCAAACTTACTGTTTATTTAGACTTGGCCTCCGACGTTAGTATGCAAACCAACCGGATGGGGCGTCAAGACTTTAGTTCTCCATTGTGTAGTGTATATTACAAGATTTTATTTTTCGAAAGATAATGGCTGCTGGTTGTACCTATCTATGGTTGAACTTCGTAAACATGTAGGATGACTGCCTCTATATTAAGTAAATGTAAAAGTGACGATATTCATGAAAATTGATGAAGGATTACCAGGGTTATCTGTTTCCTATTGGCTAAGAGGTTCAAGATATATAGACCACACCAAGAAAGTGAAAATTTTAAAGTTGGAAAGGGGGGTAAGGCAAGGAGATTCAATTTCCCCAAAACTGTTTTGTGCGGTCCTGGAGAGAGTGTTAAACTGGGATGAAGTTGGAATTAAAATTAATGTCGAATATCTTCATCACCTACGGTTCGCTGATGATGTAGTCCTGTTTGCTTCAAATGCGGAAGAACTACAAACCAGAATGGAAGAACTGAATAACGAGAGTTCGAAAATAAGCCTTAAAATGAATTTAAGTAAAACAAAGGTCATATACAATCAATATGCTGCAAAAAGGGAAATAAAGATTAGCGGAGAGACAATAGGCATAGTTGATGAGTATGTTTACCTAGGCCAGCTCAAAACATCGAATGTCAAGTTGACTGATGAAATAAATAGAAGATGCAAACTGGCGTGGAGTTCGTTTGGAAGACTACACTTTATTTTCAAAAGCAAACTACCAATGTGTCTGAAGCGTAAAGTTTATAATCAATGTGTCTTACCTGTGATGATGTACGGCTGTGAAACTTGGACATTGAATGCGCAAACGACTCAAAGATTGAGAGTCACACAAAGAGCAATGGAGAGATGCATGCTAGGAATAACCAGGAGGGACATGAAGAGAAATGAATGGATTCGGGCACAAAGGTAGAGGATGTAATCAAGACTGCGAAGAAGCTGAAGTGGAAATGGGCCGGTCACATAGCTGGACGAACAGATGGAAGGTGGACGACAAATGTACTACATTGGATTCCTAGAGAAAAGAAGCGACCGAGACGACGTCCGAATGCAAGATGGGTAGATGAAATCATGCGTTTTTCAGGAGCTACATTGATGAGGATATCAGCAGACCGAGATATGTGGAAAGAAATGGGGGTGGCCTTCATCCAGCAGTGGATAGAAAACGGCTGAATATGATATATATATATATTCAATTCACTAGTGGAAGAGGCCTCTTCCCGAAGGGAGGAATTGGTCTACTGCTCCCACGCTGACCAGACGGGTTGGGAGAGGAGAGCCGAAGCTCTCACTGTGATCGTTACTGTCTTTTATTCACAGCAGCTCCCCAATTGTCCTCACGATGCTGGGTCAACACCGAAATTTTTGGGGATCGAACCCGGGACCGCTCGCACTGAAGTCGAGCGCGCTACCGACTAGGCTACGCACGAGCTCATATATATATATAGCTTTTTCATAATAACATATCGTATTTTAACGCTTTCAATTTATAAAAATCAATAATATTTTTTTTTCACTAGTAATTCATATTTTATTAATTATTATTTCGTAACTTATTTTATATATTCTACGTACTTTCAGACGTTGATTCCATTTTATTTGATTATGATCTGCTTCAGTCTAAAGTTTTTATACAACTTTCATCACGTGTTTCGTTTACTGCCTCAGTAACACAATCGATGCCAATCAAACAAAGGTAACTTTGGGACTCCTACTCTGGGACAGGTAAAAGGAAATAAACACTTTCAAGTAATTTGTGACCATTACAGATGCACTGTAAGCAACTCAACATGAAAAAATCCCTAACTAGTTACTTTTTTTTTTTTTTTTTACTTTTGGACAGCTTTTTTGGAATCGGTCGCACTGTACGTTAGTAGTCACAGCCTAAGTTGAAGCTATCTCCCCGGCATTTGCTTCGTGTGATGAGGAAAAACCCTGGAAAAAACTTTAGTCTGGAATGTCGGCCGCTGGAATTAAATTCGTACTTTATATTGAGTTTATTTTGTTTTTTTTATACGTACTTAATAAAGTTTGTATCTATTTAATATTGTATTTTATATTTTTTCAAGACGAATGTTTTCCTCTGTTGTCATACACAAACTTGGATCTGAGCTAAAATAATACCTAAAGGCCTTAAAAATTAAATTCAAATTCATACATAATCTTACATACGTTCCTCCTCTATCTTAAGAGGGTACATCACATATACACATTTAAATTGGAATTTTATTTATGGCCTTTAGACATCTAAGACTCAATCCGGGATAGGGGAGGGGAAAGGATACGGAAATATGGTGGCCCAGGCCTATGTTGAAGATGCCATCCCGGTATTTGCCTGGTGTGACAGCAAAAACCCTGGAAAAACCTTAGCCTGCTGGGATCGATCCCACAACCTCCCGATTGCTATGCCAACGCTCTACCACTGAGCTACGGTGGCTCGGTGTATACACATTTGAGTTGTACTTCGCACTAATCGTTTCCTTTTCAGCAAAAAGAAAAAAAAACACGATTGAACCTGAGAGGAAGGAGACTCATGGAATTTGCTAGTGCCTAGTACGTGTGTACGCCGTTATATTAGTTAACAATTTCCAGATACAGCCCAATTCCGGCTTTTCCACTGGATATATTAACAATAATAAATACACGGGAGAGGATTTTGGAAGGAATCAGATCTGACATTATTCAAGGAACCATCCGAGCATTGACCTGGTGTGACGGATGTGAACAAAATCAGTGAAAAGCTTAGTCACGATGGCCAGCACCAGGAATCGAACTGGGTTCTTCAGATTACAAGCTGAGTACTCTACGGACTGCTCTATCTCGTGAAAATATAATAGTAACAGAGAGATGGAACTGAAGGCATGGAATGAGTTCGGCGGAAAAATGTGTAGCACATAACATTTCTGTGGTGTTAACTCTGCCAACACTCTGGTAGCAGAATGAACGAAACTCAGATGTATTTATAAATCAAGCGACCAAGTCGCCTGTATGAAAGGGGACTGCGACTTGGTCGAGAACGAGAAACTAATATACGTTAAAAAATATAAAATACTGGATGTATCAAGATTACGTTTAAAAAATACTATTGCAAAATAAAATTCAATTTATTAAAACATTAAATTTGTGC
Source organism: Lepisma saccharinum (assembly GCA_022664845.1). Classification (NCBI taxonomy): domain Eukaryota; kingdom Metazoa; phylum Arthropoda; class Insecta; order Zygentoma; family Lepismatidae; genus Lepisma; species Lepisma saccharinum. Next base: position 16,323 of record JAGDQP010016051.1, on the reverse strand, counting down.
CTACACCGATCAATATTGATTCCAGTCGATATCAATATCGGCAAAAGTGTTTGCCACTTGATATTCATTGATATTAACAACATCGATTGAAATCGCAAATCGTATGTTATTGATATCGGCCGATCCTAATGATGTGCTACTAGTGTGAGGGTAAACTCTGGTAATACTGCTATTGATAACGATAACAACGCTTTAGTTCCATTGCTTCAACAGAGTTCTGTAATAACTTATTTTGATTCAAATCGAGATGAAGTGTTGGTTGAAATTCTGCTGAAGATGATCTAGAAAATCGCGGGCAGTTGGACAAGGATCTCATTTGTCACTTAAGTTGGAAAGCAGCGCGGGTGTCCTCCCAAATAAATAGTCCCGAGACAACTCGCTATTTACACGACAACACAAACAAGAAGATTCCATGTGTTACTATTATTACTGTTTCCGTCAAGCAGTCATTTATCTTCTTAACGGTGTTTAAAGAGGAGGAAGAAGAGGGTAGAGAAACATGGTAGCGCGGATGGTGGGGAATAGTTCCAAACAACAGAAGACAAAAGCTTTCCTTCATTGTTGAACTGTTTCTCTGTGAGGTGCCCTTTTTTTTCACCCCCTGAGTTTCTCAAGAGACAAGTATTTTCTGTTGTAAATGAGTCTTCTTGTTCTTTTTAAACTCAAGGTCATTCCGTGGCAAAAAAAGAAGATAAAACTCAAAAGATCATTTTGCATCTGAAGAAAAAGCAAAGTAAATCTTACTACTTATGAGACTTCCGTGCGTAGAAGCCCCACCCAGTTCAGCGCTAATTGTCTAATTCGCACCAAAAATTAGTGCTCAATCAGTACTTACTTAATACAAGTAATTTCTTTTTTTTTTTTGCTGTTACGGAAAAGCTGAAAATTAAAAATATTTTCGGGTGGGGCTGTCTTAACGCTGGCCCCCATCTAGTTCAGCACTAATTTATTAATATGCCGCCAAAAGTTAGTGCTCAAAAATTGCTTCCTAAATACTTGTCAGAAAACAATTTTTGTTACATGATTTTACTGTATAAAAATGATCGGGATAGGGAAAGAAAAACGAATATTTCCTCGGACGATGGATCAGAGTTTGAATTACGAATTTTGGACGAGGACTCCTGTTCTGAAAGTAATTAATTGGTGAAAGGTTTAAACATTAGTACTACAACATTAACAGCAAGTCACAAATAACAATCAATTCACAATCCACCAAGTTCCTTGCAATATATTATATAACCTACGTATATATCTATTATAATATTTACTCTCGTAATTTTGTTGCTTTAGTGTATGAAGCTTATGTAAAAATATTTATAAACGAATATAACTTAATAAAAGAAATGTTGATAACTGCAACTGCACACATTTTAAAATAAAAAACAACTTCGGAGTTTAAACCCTAGGTTTCAACCCCACAAAAAATAAAATCCCGGGTTTTTTCCCATCACTAGGTGGGGCTAGCTTCATGGAGGTGACGCATAACGGAATAAAGACATAATGTAAAGAAGATCACACTTTAAAAAAAAAAACTACTGTAAAAATATACGTAATTCCGTTTATTAAATCCCGTTTGAATCCTGCTAGCCATTCTTGTCCTGTCAAGGCTAATTTCAACCTTGATTCTCGTAAACTAGACTGCTTGATGCAACTTTCCTGGCCTGTTTGGCTAACCTTGCATCCAGTTGACACACGTGTCAAAACAAGCTCGATTCACTTGTGATTTTCTGTTTGTTATAGAAAACTGTTCTCAAATCGATCTATCCTTTTCAAAGTTATTCGGAGATGAAATTTTACGACTCGGTACAAACGTTTGGTGCTTACTGTACAAGGATGGGAAGAAACAGGTTTTTACAAATAAGATTATATTAATGAACGGCTTTGATAACACAGAGAAGAGAAAAATTTTCGAGCACGGGAATCGAACCAATGTCGCTGATCAACTTATTATCGAAGCAATGTCGCCTTATGATGCTCATGATGGATGTTCTGCCCAAAGGCAGCTCCTGGTCAGAAGGTCTCTGGACAAGGCGAACCGATCGTGTGTTGCAATTGCTTTTTCCTTCGGATGATATAGATGACGTTCTAACGATGGGATCTACAGTTTAACGTGAGCTCTTCACCACTTTTGTCCCAACTGTGAATCGAACCCGAGTAGGATTGTCACCTAGCCGGAATTTCACCGGTAGGATAGAAAATTTTCCCGCCTTTCTGATTAAAGCCGGTGGTCATGACAGATTTCTTACTAGCCTTACACATAACCGGTATTTTATTTGTGGTCTCTACAATGCAGACGAGAGTCAGATCTGGAATCCGGTTTTCCACTTCGGACACACCAGTCACTGTTGCCATTGTCTGTCCTTCTTCCTTATTAGGTTTTATATTTATATGTCTTCTGAGTAGCGGACAGATCTAATTTCTTTTATATCCCTCTGTACAATTTGTAAATTCTTTCCAATTTTTTCGAAAAGATTTGGTCCTTTTTAGATACATAATATGGTGCTAGTTAATTAGCTTGTGTGAACTGGTATTGTGGTTTACGTATTAAATATTTGTTGTTCTATTGGAAAATAGGATTATGCCATACCAATCTGTTGGTTGCGTCCATTCTTGATTTATTCAAGTTGGGAAATAAACTGTCCTAGTTTTATTTTTTTTTTCTTTTAGATATCTGTGCATTGTTCACCAGTTCTAGCTTTCGATTACGTCTTTTTTCCTTCACAAGGAGTTACTTTTTACTCCTTTGTATCTTTTTGAGGGGAGATTATATCCCCTCTGATTTATGCAACCACTGTACATTATATTTAGTTATCCATGGAAATACCGGTAATTTTACTTCCTACAGTTGGCAATCCTGAACGTGAGTACTTCGAATAACTCGCGTTCATGACTGGAACGGTGGATACGGATAGCCAAAATCACGGATAATACGCAAAAGAAGAGAAATATCCACTTAACAAATAATAATTACAAATGGTAAAATAAACTAATCATTCTTTACTAAATATATCCAGTGTATCAAAAGTGTTTCTAAATTACCTGAAGAATACCATTACACATGTCAGAAAAGAACTAAGTGAAAAAGGTTATTTTTATTTTATAAAACGATAGAATTATTCTGTGTGTAGGTGGTAACGCTTATTGCTTTGATTTAAAGGAATCTCGGATTCGATATCTGGTGAAGACACACAAGTGTTTTCGAGACCATTTCAACTGTAGAACCCGTGCTTAGAACGTGATCTCCATCTAATGGAATTCATTGACAAATCACCATCGGTTCACCTTGTCCAGAGACCTTCGTGTTATAGATCTGCTTCCGAGCAGGACGCGCATCATTATGAGCAAACAGCTCGGTGCACTTAAAATTAAATATAACCATCTTAATTTCAAAATTGGCTACAAAATTTGTTAACACTTTGTTTTTGCGAAAGATTTTTTTTTATCTCTAAACAAACCATATACAACATTACTTTGTCCGAAATAAGTTTTGTGAGTTCCATAGCAGTCAAAAACACGTCCTCTACGCGTATTATACCCGGCATAGTGCGCCTTGACAGACAGGCATTGCTTAGTCCCATCGCAACCTTACTACTATTCCTGTGGTCCTACGCGGTAAATCCGCTTGCGGGCAATCGAGAGTTTTCAGTATTGATCAATCAATTGGATCAAATCTGCTTTATCTACTCCACACCTGAACCAGCTACTGACCAATATTAGACACGCTACACAACTCGTTTTAAAAGAATAACCAAAATAATTCTCCCTGACACTTCCTTACGCACAATCGAACAGGTAGCGACAGAAAACATGTTAAATAAACACTATTCGTAGAATACACACTCCAGTTGATTCGAAGCCGGATTGGGGGCACGTGAAGAAATACTAAAGGCATCACACTCAGATGGCTTTTATTTTAGCTTTTCTTTTTTACCGTTTACAAGGTAAACTCTAGTGGGTTAGTTTAATTAGGAAAGTCAGGATAGCTTTTTTCTATACATGCGCGTCTTGAAATTTTACACAATTAAGGCGTATGCGCGAACAAACTCTATGCACGTTAAAAGATAGCACATACACATAACACTTCAAAATTTCTTTGTAAATGGATGAAAATATTTCTTATTCGATCCTGAACCTACTTAACCCATATTTCTGTATGGATCTGCTTCAGTTCTGTCTTGGTTCTCATTTAATATTACCGTATCCAGTTTTCGGGATCATTCCATCGATTCTCGATGGAATTTAAATAAGAGCTATAAGATAAGAGGTCTTCAAAGTGTGAGGTGCGTTCCATGCAATTCACTGCAAAACAATTTCTCTACTCTGTGCCGAGTCATTGTCTTGTTGGAAATCAAAATCGTATTTCCTTTAAGACCGATTTCTCAGCACTTTTTAAGATTTTCTTGCAAAATCAAACCCAGTCACTATTCATTCTATAAATGCAGTAGTTGCATATGTCATAAACAACATCACATACACCATTGCACATACTCACTAATATTTGAAATTACCTACCATGTTTTGTGGTTCCCGTTCTGTGTTGCACCCTTTCCATACTAATATTCGGACATCATTACGGTATAAGTTCACTTTGTTCTCATCTCACCATGGAACGTTGTCCCAGAATTCATTGCTTTTTATGCAAATACATTTGCAAACTTATAACCTTGTTCTCTGATATACTTTATTCGGAACCCTGGCGTAATACCTGCCCTTGCTATCTGTCACAGAATTGGATCCTCAAAACACACTAGGCGGAGTAAAACATGGAGGTCTACGTGTAATGTGTGGGATTCTACAGTCTCTAATGGTGTATGGAACTTGTATTTATAGAATAAACTGTGGGTACATTTGGATTTAAATACAGTTTACAGGAAAATCTTATAATAAATACTGAGAAATTAGGCTTAATGTACTTTTGATTTCCAACAAGACAATGACTCGACGCATAATGCGGAAATTGTTTCGCAATAGATTGTATGGAACACGCCTCACACTTTAAACATACTACCTGAGAGTTCTCATTAGTATTTCATATAGAATAAATAGACTGAATTAACCCGAAAACAGGGTCAAAGAACATTAAATCGGAATCACAACTGAACTGAGGAAGGAAATACCCAAAAAATGGCGTAAATAGGTTCAACATTGATTACGAAATATATTCATTGAACGCCAAAGAACTGCTGAAGAATTACGTGGAGTAAAATATCTCTTACAAGGTTTGGAATTACCTAAGTTCCCAGTGTTCCAATATTTTTGTACGGTTATAAAATTAAGCATCTACTTAGAAATCTTTATAAATTACATTTAGGCTTTATTTTCCAGCTATTTTTTTTTTATTATTTAAATAAAATCAATTTGCGTTTTGATTTATGTGTTGTGAAATTTAAAACACACATGTGTAGGCATGGTTAAGGCGAAAATCGCTTTGTTCCAATACTTTTGCGTACCACTGTATGTATCAACAGTCAACACGATCGCGGTGTGGGAAATAATGGTTTTATAAGTTTAGCACAATACAGTAATAGGAAACATTCTAGTTTAAAACCTAATAATCAATATTTATATGTATACATTTACAACAAGAAAACAAATGTAAATTATTATTTTCTGTCACTAACTTTTGTGAAAGATAATAAATACATAGCAACCTGTAATTAGATAATAAACGGAAACAATGTAGACAATATCCTGTTGCGCCATTTGTTTGCAAGAATTCATGGCAACCTTGCATCACGGAGAAGGTTGTTAACCTTTTATTACCAGGCCTTAAAGCATAATAAGCAGTTTTTATGTTTAATAAGTCCTTTCCTTTTTTAGTTTTGCTCGCGGGTTTCATGTACACAGAGCTAATTCTCTTCTGTTTGAAAGGAGCAACAACGTCCCAAAGCTCATTAATGAGCAACGCTCTTATTTCATTTATCTGTAGAGGGTTTATCACATGGAAATGGAATTTACTTTTCATGTGAGTGTGTTCACTTTATGTCTCCCTTGTCCTCTGTTCACTACGTTTCAAGTCAATGATTCTGCCAGACTCTCCTCCTTCTCTGTGCGGGGTGTCACTCCCCTAAATCTCGAGCACACCCCCAGTTAAAGTTCGTTATGATAAAAAAGTGACAGGCACCGTTTCAAACTCCACTTACACCCTCCCACCCCCGGAAACTGAAAATCCTGGCGGAATCCCTATTTCAAGTGCAAGAGCGAAATGTTACATTGTAAGAGGTGCGGGAACTGCATTGAAATATCTTGGAATGAAGAAAATGTTATGATGAGAAAACATTTTTTTTTCAGTGAAATGTCTGTTACAAAATTTAAAAAAAAAATGAAAATTTATTCTCAATCATTTACAACCTGTTTGCCGAGTTACAGTGTATTTTACTTTGTGTGCATCTGTTCAGGGGTTCTGCCACAAGTTTCAGTTTGAGGGTATAAAGTGAAAATTCAAGGGGGTGCAAACTAGAGATTGGCACGGTTTCTACAGATCTTTCACCATAAAATATTTAAATGTGGAAAGGGTTCTTTGAGGTATCACAGTAAGATGGGTTTGCCAAAATCCCTGGTTTATATTATAAATTTTGGAAGGACTCATAGGCAACATATTTAAGTTCATACAGTGAAACTAGTGTGAATTCTTAAAATGGAGAAAATAAAGCGCATCGTACACCATTCGATAAAGCTCGAACAAGTTGTTTAACAAGAAATTTGATCAAAATGACGTCACGAATCATGGACTCCACGCAGGAAATCTCTTGAATTCAAGTGTTCTCATCCAATAAATCCTATTTAGAACCTGTCCTATTTTTCTTGAATTCAACGCAGTGATCTATCAATCACATCACTTGTGACTTGAGCACGTGACTACTGTGCTTCCGGAGCGCTGAAAATTAAAATGTCGACATGGACCAGGGTAACATTATGTAAAGCCCTTGTTTTTATTATGTGAAATGAGGACATGATCAGAAAATTAAAATAAAGTATCTCTACAGGAAATTGTATCGCCTCTTGCTGAGGTAAAGTGTACCTGATGTTTCTTCTGTAGTTTTCGTACAATCACTATTGCAATATAAATTTATATAGACCTACTATAATTCCCAATAAAATATTGTACTGTATTTTGAAGCAGTAGGATCTTAATATTTCAAGTGACATTAAATTGTTCATAATTTATGTGGAAAGGTCGAGTTTTACTGTATCCCGGAAGTTGAAAACTGCTAAACATAGAAGTATCAGGGTACAGTTTACTTTACGACCCGAAACAATATAATATTTTGCAACGTGTGTGGAAGTGTTAAATTAGAGTGAAGTAGCGAAAAATACTTGGGACTACTTGGCTGCTTCCACGTTGGGAAGCAAGTACATTAAACCGTGCATCGCGTATAATGAAAAAATCTAATCTTCTTTAACCCGCCTTTGCTTAACATTGTGGCCATGATTTTTGTAGCAAATCACGTGTTATTCATAACACGACGTCATACCATTAATATTCCTCCCCATCCTTACAATCTGTATGTACCTGGTCTAATAAACTCAAATAAATCTATCCCGCCATGTTTGTTATGTTGATCAACTTGAGTGCAAATTTAGCGAAATAATAATGACACATGCTTTTCGTAACACTTTTAGTATTGCCCACTACGTTAGGTTTAAAAAAACGAAGAAAGGGTGTAGCCCTTTAAACGGTACGACAAAAAAATAAATAAATAAAGTTTCGGGTTAATATAATTCAATACTTATTATTTTTGAATGACGTGCGTGATGTAAGTCGTGTCACGTCAATATTACATATAAAAATTAAATAATTTAATGATAACGCGTCAATATTAGCCATTATTAACTCTATAAAGTATAAAATATTCGATAGTTCACTATTTTGAAGTTTATTTATCGGCCAGATACAGGGCTGCCACCTGTCCCGACTTTCGGTCCGTTGTTCCGCGTTCCGACTGAATGTTTTGTCCGGTTACAGAAGTCCCGATTATTACTGTTCAGAGTTGAAGCATAGAACACATTTTTAATTTGATATTTTTAATCCTGTAGGCATGGAACTACACTTACACTGATTTCTATCAGATATACAATATTTAAATTTGTTGTTGTTGTTCCGTTGATAACATAGCTATAGCAAAAGGAACCATCTATTCCCGCTCATAGTGTCCGTCCGTGTTCACAAATGAAAACTCAGAAACTTCAAGAGGGGGGATGGGCAAAATTTAGGTGGGGCTAGTCGATATATCAAACAATTCCTTTGCGGAACGATTTTAATTGTTTTAAATGGTGCATGGTTGCATAATAAATAGGAGTAAATTACATACATTTCAACGAATTTCCTGTATTTTTTATCAGTAAAAGAGATTGGAGATTGTCATTTGCCCGGTTAGTTGCCAGTGATTACGTTTAAAATGTGTACTCCTACGGAAGGTCGTCTTATTCGCACTTATTTCTATCCATATTGACTCCAGAGAATGGCTGGGAATCCCCTACTTTCTTTTCACCATCTCTTGCGCATTCATTGCATAATTATGGAATATGCAATGTAGGATAGAGCAGCTCTCAAGTCTTTGAGGTTGCCATGTGTGCCTCTGTTCTACTCTTAAGGTATTGGAATTATCAAGCTTTAGAGTTAATTTTCCCACGATTTCGGAACCCTATAGCGACGAACCGAAGCCCTTGTGCATACTCGATGGTCTGTACCTTTATCCTCTTATTTTCAAACCAGGAATTTTGCGAGGTAGGTATGTTGGTGTTGTTTTAAGTCGAAGCGGGCTACTGACTAGACTACGCAGGAGGCTCAATATATATATATATATATATACAGGCGCGGATCCAGGATATAATCAAGGAAGGGATAAACCATAGTTGTATCACTTTATCCAGTGTAAAGTAGGATTGAAGGACATTTTATCTAGTGTATACCTGGACGTCAAGGGGAGATATAGCCCCTATAGCACCCCTTGAATCCGCGCCTGTGTATATATGCAGGTATATAAATCCATAAAAATTATATTTTTATTCAATTGTTTTTTTTTTGTTTTTTTTTTGCGCTCGGCGAGAGATAATTATGATATGGGTAGACGGATATCTGAATGATGGTTTAATTATATATTGAAGTTAATTTATTGGATTGGAATGTTTATATTGTTGCTGAATTAATTTGAATTTGTAGAAATATAAAAGAGTTTTTACTATTGTTAGTAATTTTAATTGTTTTTTAATTTTTTTTTTACTGCGTTGAATCTTTATCTGGTTAATGTTATAGTGGAGCGAAACAATGAAAATTGAGAAACATGTCTGTTTATTGTTGAGCTATCTTGAAGGTGAAAGAAATTAACAGAAGTATTTTGTAAAAGCATGACATGAATTTGGGATAGGGAATAAAAGGCGATGCAGTTTAATTATGTTTAATAGGGAATTAACTATGGCAAAAGTTGAATATGTCAAGAAAGTTATGTATTTAGAATTTAAAGTGTCAATCCCATATGAGCAGCGTGAATTCTTCTTTACGGAATATAATAGTACCAATTGAATGTCTGGATGACACCAAAGCAAAGTACTTAGAAAGTAAAAAGCTCTGAGGTAATAAAAGAGTCTACAATTGAAAGAATTATATATTTCTACGACTAATTATTTTATTTTACAACGACGATAGAGAAATAGGTCTTTTCATTTCAATATGGCGACCCAAGATGTCTTTTGATTTCAGCCTCTTCAGGAAAGCATTATGTTTATACTTTACTACTTGAGTTGATGCCAATACGGTCTTTGTATTGGGTATAATGAAAGAAAAGAATAATTATCCAATCTGAATTGTTTAACTTATTTACGTAAAATACGTTCAATTTTGAAAATTCTGTAAAGTGTGTGAAAAACTACAAAAGGATGAAATGGGGAACAAATATTTAAAACTCGTAAGAACGAAAATAGAAACAAATTTGTTAAAAAAACAAAAGATAATATATATATTTTTTATCGAGCCCCGGTTTTACAGTTAGTAATCCAACATGCTATCATTACGTCACGCCGAGAGGTCGTTAGAAGTACTTTAGTATCGTAATGTATTCGTCAAAAGTAGCTAAGCAGATTACTAACAGACGCCATAGATGTTTTCCCTAATTTGATGCAGCAGGTTTGTTATTTATTGCCAATTTTGCTACAACTCTGAAGGATACTTCATAATGCCATATTTGTAACGGTAAACAAACAAGGGGCATGTTTCTTATCATCAACTTTGCCACAACTCTGAAAAAAACTTGGCGCGTGACATTTATCACTCTAAGGAGAAATCAAGGCTTGTTCAAACTTGGTATAAACTTGTGTGCTATGTAGGTAGCAGCATGATTTTTTTCTTTTAATTATTGATAGTGTTTGGAGTAACACTTCTTACTATTGTTCTGTGGTACAACTTTGTTATTTACTAAATCACAATATCTACGTCATATTATTATCAACAAGTTATTACGTCATTTAGGACGATGCGGCACTACATTTGTGTATCCTAGCTCCGAAACTAGATGTTTCAAAATTCTTCAAAAAAAAAAAAAACTTTTTTTTCATATTTCCATTTTGAAGAACTCATCGTTTATGACCACCATCTTTGTAAACATCTTCAGTAACGTATTTGAATACTGAAGAAATCTCACAGGAAACAATGTTATTTTGATTCTGTAATTATTATTTTTTGGCATACGGTCATAAAAGAAGAGGGTGGTGGAGGAATTCCACCCGTACTGTCTAAAGACTGCGTAGTCACGTATATGTAACATGTCTGAATACAAGTTCATTATTATTTATTTATCTATTTTTTTTGTTCCTCTATTGACATATTGAAATTCTGAGAAATTTCCTTTGAAATTTCGATGAGATGTGTCCTCTTTTCCATAGTCTGCTATTCAAAATCGTTCGCACGGGGAAAAACAAATTATTTGCCAATGAAGAGAGCTTTACAAAGCACTCGCATCCTGGTCTTTCAGTAGTTATGCTAACAGACAGACATAACTAAAACGAATGCAAGAGAAATATATATATATGTTTGTTTTCTTATCTGCAGTCTATCTGAGGCCATAATGGTTTTACAATTTCAAAGCTAGAAAATTATCTGTAGATTGGAGACAAATTAATTGACGGTACAGCGATCAAAAGCAAGTTAATGATTTTTTTTTATTTCGATTATTATAATATAAACAGACTTCATTATATCAACATATGTGAATCTGTATCTATCTACAGTTTGTGACATATTTCACATAAGGAGGAGGGACATGTGTGACTCATCTATTCTCTTTGATGACTGGTAACATGCATTAGTAAAAGAGATTGTAACTGTGGATGATTTATAGAGAAATCAATAATTTAAATCTCTGTTGGATGGATCTGTGGCCTAAGGTCCTCATATATCGTAGCGATTACGTCCCTCTGTGAGTACTATTCTGCGTGGAAGGAAGGCGGAAGTTATTGGCCAAGGTTATATTGTAGGTACCATTATTTGCTAGGTGGGATCAAGGAAAACTCTGGAAAGCCTGTTAGAATAGCCGGTGTGGGTGAGAATTGAACTCGTGTTCCCTCCTCAGTACAGTACCAAAGTTGCATGTCGTAACCATTGGGCCACGCTGGCTGGACGAAGATAAAATCATTTTTTTTTTTGTTCGTCTTGCAAAAAAATTAAATTTAAATCAGTTTGATGTTTTCATATCTGAGACTGGACTCTAAAACGATGAGAAACTAGGATCAAATATTTCTTTTTGTTACTAGAAAAGTAATACATATACAGTAGAAGTCCGATAGACCGGCATCCAACAGTCGGGAACGCCCGATTGACCGGCACCATCCCAGTTTTTTTCCTGTAAACGCTTGTGAACGACAGTTGAAAGCGCTTGGCGCGGTTCGGAACCAATCGGAAGTGTCCACTACGCGTCTGCTACTGTTAGACGCAATCAGGATTGTTCGGAACCAATCGGAAGCGTTCGGACTTTACTCGGCTGTCACCACAGACAGATCTAACCAAGCCTATGCATTCAGTTCATTTTCATGTACATGTAAATTAAATGTGTTGAATACAAATTTTGTACTGGGCTAATTTTGAGCAAAAGTAATCAACCTACTGATTCTGCTAATCAACGTGTTACAGCTGTTTTCGCTGTACGGCTTAGCCTACACCAATAGTAATAGGTACCGCCCGATAGTCCGGCATTTTCAGTAATTCGGCACCAAGCCGGTCCCGAACTTGCCGGACTATCTGACTTCTATTGTACCATGTTTTGCAGACGTGTTTTTTCTCTTTCACGTTGAAGAAGTTGACGACGTTAAAATATTTTCCTAATTCCAAAGTTTTGGCACCTTTTTGTAAATTCTTACGTATATGAAGTAAACGATGCGTTAATTTTCGTTCATTCCTCGTATTTTCTCTGATCTCGGAGATGTGCTATGTTCCAAGTCATTTTCAAAGATTTACTGGAGAATGATTATTATCTTAAACAAACTACTTCTCTTACTTAATGGATGAAAATAGCTAAAAGCTCTACTTTAGATAAGATCCAAAGTTATTCGTCTGAAATTATTACAATTATTTCTAGGGTGAACGAGGCTAAGTAAAAGACTACACAAGTATGAAACCTTTAAAGATTAACGAAGGGTCAATTTTAAGATAAATAATTAAGACAAATAAACAATCAAAAGCACTCTCTGATTCCTTCTCTCTTCTTTTCCCCTTTCTCATATCTTTGTTCCTTCCTTTGTTTCTTCTTTCTTTCTTTCTTTCCTTTTCGTCATTTCTTTCTTCCTTCTTGTATTCTTCTTTCTCTTCCTTATTTTCTTTCTTCTATTTCATCTTTTCCTCTTTCTTTCTTCCTAATTCTTTTGGTTTTTCCTTTCTTATTTTTCTTTCATTTATTTTTCGTTATCTTTCATTCTTCCCTTCTCTTTCTACTTTTCTTTCATTCTTCCTTTTCCTTTCTACCTGTCTTTCTTTCTTTCTTTTTACTTTCTCTTTCTTCCTTCTTTCCTTTCTTTTTCTCTTCTAATTCTTTCTTCCTTTTTTCTTTCCTTTTCTTTCTACCTTTCTTTCTTCTTCCCTTTTCTTACTTTTTTCCTTTCTTTCTCTATTGCTTTCCTTTTCTTCTTTCTTTCCTCTTTCTTTCCTCTTCTTTCTTTCTTTCCTTTCCTTCTTTCTTTCCTCTTTCTTTTCTCTTCTTTCTTTCTTCCTATTTATTTTGTTCTTTCCTTTCTTTTTTCTTTTTCGTTCTTTCTTCCTTTTTCTTTCTACTTTTCATTCTTTTATTCTTTATTTCTTCCTTTTCTTTCTACCTTTCTTTGTTTGTTTCTTTTTTACTTTTTCTGTTCCTAATTTTTTCTTCCTTCCTTTCTTTTCTTTCTTTTTTCTTTCTCCCTTGTTTTCTTTTTCTTCTTTCTTTTCTCCCTTTCTTCATTCTTTCCTTTTCGTCATTTCTTCCTTCCTTATTGTCTTATTTTCTTTCTCTTCTTTATTTTCTTTCTTCTATTTCACCTTTTCTTCTTTCTTTCTTCCTATTTCTTTTGGTTTTTCCTTTCTTTCTTTCTTCCTTTCCTTTATTTTTCGTTCTTTCTTCGTTTCTCTTTCTACTTTTCTTTCTTTCTTTCTTTGTTTCATTTTTACTTTTTATTTCTTCCTTCCTTCCTTTCTTTTTCTGTTCTAATTCTTTCTTCCATCCTTTCTTCTTCCTTTTTCTCCCTTGCTTTCTTTTCTTCCTTTTTCCTTCCTTTCTTTCTTCTTTTTTCCCCTTTCTTCTTTCTTTCCATTTCGTTATTTCTTTCTTCCTTCTTGTCTTCTTCATTCTCTTGTTCTTTATTTTATTTCTTCTATTTCACCTTTTCTTCTTTCTTTCTTCCTATTTCTTTTGGTTTTCCTTTCTTTTTTATTTCTTTATTTTTCGTTCTTTCTTCCATTTTCTTTCTACTTTTCTTTCTTTTATTATTTATTTTTTCTTTTCTCTTTCTACCTTTCTTTGTTTGTTTCTTTTTTACTTTTTCTTTCTTTTTTCTGTTCTAATTCTTTCTTTCTAACTTCCTTTCTTTTCTTTCCACCTTCCTTTCTTCTTTTTCTTTTCTTTCTCTCTTGCTTTCTTTTTCTTCCTTCCTTTCTTCTTTCTATCTTTCTTACTTTATTTTTTCTTTCTTCTTCTAACCTCCCTCCCTTTCGATTTCTTTCTTCTTCCTCTTCTGTATATTTTCTCCATGAAAATTAGAGAAACGCGGAAGGCAATGATCATCTAAATCATGCAGAAGCATTGGCTTCCTTCATTTCCATACAAAATTATTAGATTTTCTTCCATTTTATTACCAGCTAAGTACTTGATTTTGTAGTCGTTACGGAACGTCCCGTAATGAACAGACGCGGAGTAATCACTGGGACAAATGAAGAGTACAGGGGAAGAAGGGGGGATGTCCATTTTTTATAATTTTACAGGAAACACTTTTTAAAGTTTAAAACGTTTTATTTCGTAAACTAATCGTCGAATTTGTTTCAAATTCGGCTTAAATTTTTTTTATTATATTATAAACTTGCAAAGAAAATTTTATATTTAACGTGCATTATTGAAGTTTACAAAGTTGCAAAAACTAACATGAGGTCGGTTTGTACTGGGGAAAAAGGGACCTCTTGCAGACTAAACAATGGAAAAAAGGGGCAAAATTGAACGCAAATCATCAACACTGGTTATTAAACATTGTTCTGTATTCCTTCCTTGTTTTTTGTTTGTTTGTTTGTTTCTCTTCATTCCTCCAGCTACTTCTTTGGGAGTTTCATGTAGAAGACTTGAGCATCTGGGCTGCATAAGTCTTTCAAAGCTTGCAGATCCTGCCATTTTTCTTCCGAGATTGGCAAAATACCTTTACAAAAGGAGGAAAAGAGCTTATATAATCACACAAATAACTACTGTTTGTATCATATCCAATTCAAACCATTCCAAATTAACTTATTTTAGTATTTTAATGTATTACCGTGGATAAAGTTGAATTATTCTGCATATCCTTCAACGTTAGGCAGCTAATTTTCTGTTTGCTCAGCGTATCATTTTATAAATGAACGCCAGCTCGTAGGTCGACTTCTCTTTTCGAGCACTGTATTGTGAAGTTTATTGTAGGAAGCATCTAATTTACAGCTAGCATCTAATTTACATGTAGGAACAGCTTAAGAGTGGACTGGAACTATAAGTAATTATCTATAAGTATTTAATTTGCAATAAGTAAAATGAAACAAAATAGAACAAAAACACAATATTTTACTTATTTCAAATGAAATAAAAAATAGTATTTAAGAAGTAGTTCACAGCGTTTAAAGTCAACATAATTTGCCATTAAATGCCGTTGAGTTCATTGTTCTAGCTATTATCTTAACCGAGATTTTTGGGATTTTAATATGCTGGC
>JAGDQP010016050.1:5431-41332 GCA_022664845.1 Lepisma saccharinum | reverse complement strand
AGGTACGGTGCTCGGAAGAAAGCATACTCGTTTCGATGTTTATCACATGCACGCACACACAATATCATAGGCACACCCATACAAAATGACGTAAATAACAACATAATATCAGAAATTATCAAGCATAAATATCGTGCATCGTGCCCAATTTTTAAGAACTGATAGAAACAGACCTTTTCTCTTGTCTTTCATGCATAACGTTAGTGTTCTATGGAATTCATTAAGAAAGAAAAAAGAAAGAAACCGTGGGTTTTAAAATTCATTTGTGTTTCTCCATGTTCGCTAAGGATCTTTTCTATTGGACAATTTGAATTAAACTTTTCAATACACTTCAACTAGTGGCCCACCTAAAATAAAAATGGTGTTAGGTTTCCTATTTTATTGTTTGAAATGGGACTCTCTTAAGTTTTCATTATTTTGCTACATACTACAAGAAATCATAAATATATTTTTCAGAACCCAGGACATGTGATAATGTTTTCTGTTAAAGAAAAGAAAATTCCAACCCTTGATCGCTCACTCACACTCTCTCAGAATCACACACCGCCGACTCAACGTTAGTTGGGTGGCCTATCTTGTAGGCTTAGAGAAAAATCCTGTATAACAGTCATGTGAACATAATTTTGGCCATGATAGTGCAGTACAACAGAAAACCAAACTTTTTTTAGAAGTGATTTCTAAGGTTCAGATTATCGAATATTATTGCCCTTTTCCTCAAATGAAAGTATATATTAAAAGAAGCGTCTTTTGAATTTAATTTTAAGACCTTTAGGCAACTTTTGGTCAGACAGGATGGATGATGAGATGGATTGGTGGAATAAAGAAACTCCGAGGAAACGGCAGAAGCCCGAGAAAAGCAACGCATACGGTGTTAATCCATCACAAAGTCCATATAGCAGTAGCAGGGGTCGAACCGACCACCCCTAGCGTTAGAGGTGAGCGTTAAACCATTAGCCTACCGCGGCCCAGCAGCATTTTGAAAGCAAATATTTATCTAAAAAATATCGTTTTCTGATAAGACCTTAAATAAGAAAATAATAAAAAAAATGTTATTTTTTAATTTCACTTAATAAACCAAAACTAAATATACTTAAGCAAATATTAATTAAATAAAATAAATTAGGTTAAAATGCACATTTTTGAATTTAACAAAAAAATTCTATTATATTTATGAAAATATTGCTCTTAATAAAAATTGAAGGAAAACAAATGAACTTTCATTGAAAAAAAGTAACCATCGAAATCTCGTAACATTGAGAATTGGCAATAGCCACCATTTTGAATTACTACCGTTTTGTGATGTCTATCACCCATATTCGTGCTCTTCATAAACAAGTGTTCAAGAGCTAAAAGTTTCATTTGTTCCCCGCATTTTATACCAAATCATCATGTAGCTTCTACACGCATTAGTGCCTCCGTAATGTTACCTCGCATTGCAGAAATTTTCAATCAATTGTCCATATCTCTGGTTATACTTGTCGGATTTAATTTATCTTTTTCTTACACGCTATATTTTGTGTAAGGACATAGGTTTATCTTAAACCAATCGTTTGAAAGTAAAATATTAAATAAGAAAATATTTTAGGCTAAAATGAAATATTTTACATTTAACTGAAAAACTATTAGATTTACGAAAATATTACTCATAAACAAAAATATAGCTAATAAAAATATCTTTAATTAAAAAAAAGAATGATCGAAATCGGATAACTCGTAGCCGAGATATGTTGATTTTCATAAATAGCGTCGGCCTCCATTTTGAATGGTCGCCATCTTGGACATTTCTTGAATGTCTATCACATATTTTCGTTCTCTACGCATACCAGTGTACAGGTGCTGAAAGTTTTATCTGGTCCCCCCGTTTTATAAATAATCTTCATGTAGCTTCTACACGCATTAGTGCCTCCATAATGCTAACTCGTACTGCAGATATTTTCAAATTGTCATATCTCTGGTTATACTTGTCTGATTTAATTGATCTTTTTTTAAAAAAATTAAAGCCTAGGTTACACGCTATATTCTGTGCACGGACATAGGTTTATCCAGGGGCGGACTGGGTACATTAGGGCCTAGGCCGCGGTTACCAAGAGGGCCCTCAGACTATTACACCAATTTCTAAAATAGCGTACAATGAACATCTGCGATGAGCCAGCGCATTATGCAGTTGTTGTTTACCTCCACCCACACAATGTAAACAAATGACGTCATTGTAGTCTCAGTAACATTTTTATATCAATCTTGGAGTGTTCGATCAAAGTACGACCTTTGTTTACCTAAACGTTGAAATATTCCCTCTTGTGTCTGCCTTCAAACATCGATCGAACACTCCAAGATCGATAGAAAAATTTCACTGAAACTACAATGACGTCATTTGTTTACATTGTTTGAGGTAGCCTGTATAAAGTTCTACAAATGCTGCTGATGTACCTTGAATGTTTTTACCTACACCACGTGATTAAAACACCTCTGTGACGTAACGTCAATCAACCTCATACAGTAGACTCAAAAATGTCTTGGCCACTAAGGAAGAGGCATTGCTCACTGCAGGGCTACGTCTATTCTGAGCAGGTCCTACTCTAAAACGTCGTTCATTGTCTTCTGATTATCGATCACGTTATCTTGCGTCTACTGTAGTAATTACCTACACCATTATTTTCAATCTCGTACATTATTGGCATATCGCCTACTGGACATGATTGTGATAGATCACTTTTATTCCAGAGCTGGATAGAATTATGGTATTTTTGCTGGCGAAAATAAATTCCATGTCAACACTGTAGCCTAAGCTCCAGAGGATAATTCCAAAAACGAAGCATGTTTTCTGTTCTAAATGAACTTGATATTTGGACTACTACATTTTTAAAAAGGCGCTGTTTTTCCATTTTTGAGTTATCAAATATAGACCTACAAGATGTGTTAACATCCATAAAGGACCATCAGCCTGTGGTTACATATGGGCCCAGCTATAAAGCAGGCCCCAGTCTTCAACGATGAAAGGGCCTCAATTCCCCAACATAATGAAAGACTGCCCAATATAATAAAAGGCCCAGGGCCCGAACTGCCCAAAATGATGAAAAAAATGTAATGAAAGAAGGGCCCCAATTGCACAATATAATGAAAGAAGGGCCCAAGGTCTCAGGCACAAACTAAATCACAGTTTCCAATAATAAAAGACCATAGTGAAAGATGGGCCTAGCCACAAATCCAGTAACAAAAGGGTCTTATTGAAAAAGTTAACTTACTGAGGGAAGGATGGAAGAGGGGTATGTGTTGGCAGCATAATAACCAGTAATCTACCGAATTATTTAGCTTTCTTCTGTTTTAGCTTTTTTCTCTTTCTTTCTTTATTGTTTTCATTCACTTTTTTCTGAGAGGGCCTAGGCCGCGATTGTGGCCTAGCGGCCCTGGCCAGTCCGCCTGGGTTTAACTAAAACCAGTCGTTTCAAAGTTAAATATTAAACAAGAAAATATTTCAGGCTAAAATGAAACCTTTTTACATTTAACTGAAAAAATATTAGATTTACGAAAATATTGTTAATAAACATAAATATAGTCAATAAAAATATTTCATTTAAAGAAAGAATGATCGAAATGAGATAACTCGTAGCCGAGATATGTTGATTTTAATTTATAGCGTTGGCCGCAGTTTTAAATGGCCGCCATCTTGGATAGCTACCCTTTTGGAATATCTATCAAGTATTTTCGTGCTCTATACATGCCAGTGTACAAGTGTTGAAAGTTTCATCTGGTCTCCCCATTTTATACCAAATCGTCGTGTTTTGGCTTCTGGCACAAGGACTATAACACTGATGAGACCGTCTACAAAGGCAGGAGAGGAGCCTTTTTTGTTCCGTTCCCCTTCGAATCTTTTCAGCTTTCCTGCGTGACCTGTCTCCCAGCTTACCATATCTGAGTGTCCTCTATTATTGTAGATATTTATATAAAAATGCAACAATGTAAACAAAAGTACAACATGATTATATATAGGGATAAATCTGATATTCTATTGGTACCTAGCTAGTTATTGTTTATACTTTATATCAGTAAGAAATCTATTTAAAAAAAACAACATAAAATATGTACCTCTTTATTAAATTTTATGTTCTACAAAATTGGTGTAAGATTTTTTTTTAGTTGCACAGGAACCGAGGTACTCACGAAAAACCAAACCCAGTAGTATATTTGTTTCTGCAAACTTATATGAATTTTACGACTTTATATCTCGGTATCTATTAGAGATAGAAGAAAATTGTAAATACAAGACTTGTAGGAAATTTTATATTCTACAACATTTGTTAAGGCTAATTTAGCCGAAATTTGCATTGGAAAAAATATATGAGGAAATACTAGATTTTGCAGATTTCGGCTAATTTCAATATGGCGGCGTGTGTACAAGCGCAGCGAGGTCGAAAACTTGGATTTAACATTAGCAGACCAGTTTATAAAACATATTAAAAAATTGAAACTACCAGAATAATTAAGATCGCAACCCCTTCTTTGCGCTTTTTTCTCTGGCCTATAGTGACACATCTCTGATAAAGAAGAATCTCTATGCAAAAATCGTTTATTGAGTAAGAAATATATTCCGAATTTAATGATTGTATTATAATACATTCTAATTAAAGGAAAACCTATGAAGGAAGGAGTGTTTTCTGAAATTATAACGTTGTATGACTAATAACTTACTCACAATTCTTATTCGGGGAAGTATCTACAAACCACCCATTTATTAACTTACGTTTCTCCAAAGATACTTAGGTTTTTCAGAACACAATGCTACCCACTTGCTCCTCAAGTCTCGTACTCTCGACCAAATACAAGATGTCTCCTACCATATCAAAACATACACCTATTAACATTATTGATTCCAACAGAGGCAATAACTCTGTTTACCTAGGAGATGTATGTCCTTTCTTTAATAAGAAAAAGCAACCAACTCCGTTTGGCTATTCTTCTTCATCATCATCATCATCCCTTCTTTATTATTATTATTATTATTATTATTATTATTATTATTATTATTATTAGTAGTAGTAGTAGTAGTAGTAGTAGTAGTAGTAGTATGCCTATTATTATTATTATTATTATGCCTATTATTATTTGAGTAATCTACCATTTGAATCGATTTAAACAAATATGGTGTAATACTTATCATATTCTGCAAGCTAAAAATAGTAAATACGCGTAATTAAATAAAAGAAGCACTAACCCGAGCAAGTACTCGTTAAAGAAATAGATGTCTATTTTGACTGAATTTTCCTAGAGTAGTAGCCAAAAATAAGAATATTGAGTGAGAAACTTCTCTCGCAGTGGCAACGCTGTACATTTCAACCTGAAAAGTTTTCATCAACTCATTTTGCAATTCATATCGGGATGAGCTCTCACTCTTCAACTGGATTGCAAGGCAGTTCACTACTCGTGGAAACGACTTCATGAAACTGGTGTCGCGCTGTGAGTCTATTATCGATGCACTGACTTTGACAGAAAAGGGGAGGGAGGGTAAGAGCAACTGTCACCCCATAACCAATTGCTGTCCCTGTCGCGTGCGGCATAGTAATCACTCAAACTCCGTGACTACAGCGCGCAGTGTGTTACGGTAGGCAAATAGCACGTGGATATGTTAACACTACGTTTTGCTTCCAGTACTTTCCTTCGTAGAATCAACAACAAAAATTTTCAAAAGAAAAACAAACAAAAAAAAAAAAAACGTTATATTGTATTTATTGCATTACTTTTGAAGCCAGAAACCCATCAATTTGAAATGTTGCACACAGCTAAATATCATTCGAATTAGTGTGGTTGTTTAGAGCAAATATTAGTCAGAATCGTGACATGCTGGATTAAAGCGACAAATTTTGCATAGTTCTTCTATACTCTCAGTACAATCAATTTGTAGGGAGGTGCTTGATTTTCAGATCCGTCATCTTGAAATACGACGCCACCTTTCTTTTCTTCAAGGATTTTCGACTTTTCTTCAAAAATAGTTCATTATCTCCCCCAATAGTTGAATTTACAACAAAACGTATTCAAATATCTGATTTACCATTAAATTCCCTACAATTTGAGCCCTATACCGCTTTTGTAACTTCCATAATTTTCGAGATAGAAGGTTTCAAAAATTTATTATTTTCTAAATTTTGGGCTTACCTTAAAAAATCACTAATTATCTCTCCAATGGTAGAGTTTAGAGCAAAAAGTGTTCGATTTAGTTTTCTTACAAATTAAATTTACTACAACTTGAGCCCAATACCGCTTTTGTAGCTTTGTTTTCGAGATACGAGCTTTCAAAGTTTTGACTTTTCTTTTGTAAATTTTCCACTTTTCTCTAAAAACACTGATTATCTCTCCACTTGACGGCAAAGAATCTTCGAATATGTTGTATTGAAAATCAAATTATCTACAATTTGAGTGCAATACAAGTTTTGTAGTTTTAATTGTTTTCTAGATACAAGCTTTCAAAATCTTGACATTTTATAGGTTGTTATATAAACCTGTAATACTGGTAGTTCGTTGGTTTTGTTTAATATACCCAGTGCAGTTCTTGACCCAACGCGGATATGGAACCGAACCGTAGCTGTGGGTTTCTTCCGGTTGCGTCCGGAACGGACAGCGTGAAGCTCGATCTGCTTTATTATTTGCTGACAATACATGACATAGTACAAAATTATTGACACAGGTATACAAATAGTGAGCAATAGGTATCAAATAGTCTACATGGTAAATACGTTTATTAATAGAATGCACTACAGGAATGTTATCGGACACAATAAGCACTTGTTTAGGATACATTGGAAGGGCCGCCACAGCTGCGGCAAGAAACTCGGTGACAAAGATAGGATATGCTTGAGAGAAGCGAGCACAAAATGTTTGGTATCATCTTCTAAAACAAGTGCGAAGGACATAGGGGTGCAATCCACAAACACAGTAGTACGGACAAAGTCGGGTTGAAAGAAATCATAAGGAACTGATAAAGTTTTCTTAAGTTGAAGCATTGTCCACTGAGGAAAGATATTTTCGGTGAGAGCAGACACTAGCGGAAAGATCAACGATGTAATGTAAGCTGATCGGCCCAACTAATGTAGCGAGCGATGACTGTTCCAAGACGGGAAGAAGCTACCAAAAATAGCGTTGGGGCAAAGTGCAAAATATGAAGATACTTATGCAAAATACATACTGACATAGTTATTGTTGACAGTTTAACACCTAGGTAAACGACTTCCTTGGTAAGCACTAATACACTTTGTCAATATTCGATGCAAGTGCAGAGTTGCATAGTATGGACACTACGTGATTGTGACCCATTCTACTCACTTTTTCGCTCGTAAATGGAGACAAATTCGACAAAGAAGACGAGGCTCCGCAACACTGGGCCCTCGACCTCTTTATAATCCAGGTGATTTTTGGAGACCTGAGCCCCGTTCCTGAGCCGCCGATACAACTCCCAGATCCTCTCGCCGACCTTCTACTTGAACATAACCTTCACCAAGAAGATTTACAGTGGACTACAGGCGACCCCCGCCTGACGTTCTTTTATTTTACCAGCCTCGCAACTTCGATGTTCTTCGAATCCAGGAACCCTGGAACGTATTACCCGATGATTGGGAATTCTGGAGACAACTCATTCAAGATCTCAGCGAAATCCAACCTGCAAATAATGTGGATCATCCAGAATACGCTCCTCCCATTGAGGAGAATGAACCTGGAGATTCTGCTTAAAACAGGGACCCTTCTGAAGATTGGGACGCTTGCGTTCCCCAGTTCTACAGTTTGCCGAAGTCTTTTAATCTTGAGATATAAAAGTCTTCTTTCGGTCATTGGGGAATTGGTCACGCATCACCTTTATATCATAATCCACCGGATAACTGCCCCTTTGCTATCCATGGCACACCGCATGCGCGCTTAGCAATTCTTGATAACATTTCGTCAGTAGACGTCTTAGAAGTTACTCCCCACTTAATGGTGAACGCCTTTCAAGTTTTTGTGGTCGAGAAACCAGACGGCAGCAGAAGGGCAACAGACGACTGTCATGATTGGACCACTTGTTATTCTTCCCCTGCCGTTCACTTACAACGCGTCATGGACTTGGTGAACCAAGTGTTCTCAGAAACTGTTTTGGCCAAAATTGACCTCACAAATGGTTTCTACTACATTACCCTGGGCGCTTATACACGTCAATTATTCGGTATTAAATGTGGCAAGAGATACATGCGTTTTAAGAGGTTACCAATGGGAAAAACCATGCGAAAAGAATTAAACTTCCTCCTCAGTGATGTGTGCACATTTCTTCTGTATTATGATGACATACTACTTTACGACTCAGCGTCACAAATGAATCACGCAGCGTTCATACTATGCAACTCTACTTGGAACTACACTTGCATACTAGAGTCTACACTTGCAGTTAATATTAAGAAAAGTGTATTAGTGCCTACCAAGGAACGCATTTACCTAGGTACTAAAGTGTCATCAATAACTATATCAGTTACTATTTTGCCTATAGATACTTACAAATATCTTCATATTTTGCGCTTTGCCCCAATGCTATTTTCAGAAGCTTCTTCCTGTCTTCAAACAGTTATCGCTTGATATTCGTTGGGTCGATTCGCTTACATCTTCGATCTTTCCGCTAGTGTCTGCTCTCACCGAAAATATCTTTCCTCAGTGGACAATGCTTCAACTTAAGAAAACTTTATCAGTTCCTTATGATTTGTTTCAAACCGACTTTCTCCGTACTACTGTGTTTGTGGATGGCACCCCTATGTCCATCGCACTTGTGTTGCAAGATGGTACCGAACTTTTTGTGCTCGCTTCTCTCAAGTATATCCTACCTGAGTTTCTTGCCGCAGCTGTGGCGGCCCTTCCGATGTATCCTAAACAAATGTTTATTATGTCCGACAACATTCCTGTAGTGTATTCTATGAATAAACGTATTTGCCACGTAGAAATTTTGATACCTATTGTTCGTTATTTGTATACCCTTATTAATTATTTTGTACTGTCATTTATTGTCAGCAAATAATAATGCAGATCGAGGTTCACGCCGTCCGTTCCGGACGCAACCTAAAGGAACCCACAGCCAATGGGATTCCGGTGGGAAGAGTATGGGATATGATATTGCATTACCGTCTATCGGGGTCTCAGTTGATCTGTTGATCTCGTCAGAACGGAACTAACGCGCGCATGCGGTTTGGATCGATTCAAGCGGCAGATTTTTCATAGTTTTTATTTAAATAGTTCTTACCATAGACAAAAACACTGAGAAGCTATTTATCAAACATCGATAAAAAATAACGATAATATCATATTCTATAAAAGTCTAACCTTTAAGCTCTTATATCACGTAAATTATTAATGTTATAAAAGCGGTATTGTACTCAAATTGTAGGAAATTTGATTTGAAAGAAAACTTAATCGAACACTTTTCATTGTAAGCTCTACCACTTGGGAGATAATCAGCGATTTCTTAAGAAAAGTAAAAAATTTACAAAATAATCAAGTTTTGAAAGCTTGTATCTCAAAAACTTTGAAAGCTACAAAAGCGGTATAGGGCTCAAATTGTAGGGAATTTAATGGTAAATCAGATATTTGAACACTGTTTGCTGTAAACTCAACCATTGGGGGAGATAATAAGCGATCTTTTAAGAAATGTCGAAAAACCTTTAATAAAATAAAGATGGCGTCGTATTTCAAGATGGTGGACAAAAAAAATCGGGCATCTTCCTTTAAATTGATTGTACTGAGAGTATAGAAGAACTATGCAAAATCTGTCGCTTTAATCCATTTTTTCGCTATGTCACTATACTCAATATAGAATCTACGTAATAAACTTCGAGGAGGATATAAAATCCTCAGCTCTAAACTTCGATATTTGAAAGAAATAATTTTCCAAACACGCACTTGGGATGCACACACAATCCACACTTTTAATCCACTTTGCACCAAACATTCATGGCGGCTATATATGACTATGCCAGGATCTTAGACTACTCGCCCAAAACGTATAGTGTAAGGAAAGGTTATTGACGATAATTCTTTCGAGACATGTTAGCCTATTCCAGGGATTCCGTCAGGATTTTCAGCTTGGGGGTGTAAAGTTATTATTGAGAGGGTGTAAATGGAGTTTTCCATAGTTTATATCGATTTTTGACCGTAAAAAAATTAAAGTTGGGGGATGTCTCGAGGATTTGGAGGGTTGGCACACCTACAGGAGGGGAGGGAGCTGGCGGAGTCACTGGTCCGTTCCCTTACCAAACTAACACGAAGTTTGTGTATTAGCACCTAACCTTCATGGCATGCCATCTATTTTCAATCCACTATTCGTGCTATGTCCTGTTGTCTGTAACAAAGATCAGTCAGTACATGTATTGAGACTAATGAACAATACCGAGGTGCAGATCATAGGTTCAGTTGAATTGGATGCTAAGTACAAGTCAATATCTCAGTCCTTATTGTTTTATGTAGCAAATTTCGAGATGCCTAGTGTAGTGATTGGAGCTGGCGGATTAAGCAAATTCTTCCTTAAATGGAGATTTGAATACTCGCATTCGAGAAAATAATCTCAAGACAAAGTTAATGATTCGATCGATAACTATAGTCAGGAATCCTTGAGTCATAGAAATACAAGTTTTTTTGATGGAACAAATGTCGACGATCTTGTCTAAATCTCAGCAAACTATGGAAACCATATCAAGATCAGTCATGGAGTTATCTGAATCAATAGTGGATTACATGTCATCTAAGAGTAAGTCGTCAGTCTTTTCAAAAGAAGTCAAGGAGCAGTCTACTATTGAAGATTGTGTAAGTGTTTCCCAACCAACAGACATAGACTTTGGTTCAATTCTTACGTCAAAGGTTAAAACAGATAAGGAACTACAGATTTCAAAGTCATCTAAGGACTGTACGAAAAGTAGAGCAGAGACGAAGTTGGAAGCAACTGAAAAATGTCTACGACAAATAGATATTTATCAGTGGTTAAACGAAAAATGTTATGCACATAAAGTTCTATCGAAAGATTTTCACTTGCAATTACCGAATATAGAAAGATTAGTTTCAACAGTTTTTTTAAAAGAAGCAATGAGTTTATTAGCTAACTTGTAGATTATCGTTAAGTTCTGTGTTCGGAGTATTGTGCTTGTTTGAATATTATCTTTCAATCCATTCATGTCACGAAAGACTATTCTGTCTACAAGTGAAAGTTTAGTGAAACGTGTGTTTTTTCAGTGTAGGAACGTGTATTTTTTATTCTAATCTTATCTTCAATCAGATTTACAGTACTAAACATTATTTCTAGGTGTTATCTTAAACTTAGCCTCATTTTTCTTCATTATTTAATCTGAATAATTTAGATTACTCTGCTTTCAGTTTCCTGCTGGGACTTTTCTAAAGAGCAGCGAGATAAAAATAATAAACTTCAGGTTCATCATATAAACTAATTAAGATTAATTTATTAAGTTTTTTTTTTGTTTTTGTTTTGAACGTGAATTTTCTTTCATGGATAATTATTAATGAAGATGATTTTTGTAGTTATCCTAGGCAATGATAATTCTGTTGATATTTATCAGGTATGTATTTTGATATTTGCTGCCCGGTAAACTTGTCTTTTTCAAAAGAACCGGCGAGTGCTGTAAGTCGAATTTATATATGGTTAATGTCAATTAGATTCATGTCTTGGCTATACTGCCATTTTCATTAGTTACGTTTAAAGACTGTTTTTTTTTGTGTGGTAGTTTAGAATGTTCTTTCGCTTGTTAATTGTTTTCTGATCGTTGCTAATCAATATTTTACTTAACAACAGTGTACTTGTAGTTGAGAGATCCGAGTGTCTGGATATGTAGGTACACATATCCTCGCGTGAAGTCATGTCATCTTAAGTCAGTATGGTTGTCTGAACAATCGTTCAAGTCTAAGCGTCATTCTGTCTAGAAGTAAATTATATTGTGAGAGAATATTATGGAAGTCTACTCTGTATTCTACAATAATGAAAAGTTTTTACGTTAAGACGATTTGACTATCTATCCCACATAGTAATTAGTAGCTGAATGCGATGTCTACGTCATATGTGTAATCAGGTGAAAGAGAATGATTAACTTCTTTATTCTTAATCAAGAAATACTTGAATATATTTTATCTTTAAAATACTACAAGACAAATATAGTAGTACGTTAATATTAAATGGAATCCATGAAGAGCTTTAGTGTTTATTTGCTGTGTGCCATTATGTGTACAAAGATCTGTAAGATTTTTTCAAGGGCAGAAAAGTTTACAACTCCATCGGTTTTAGCACAGTCAATTTTAATCCTTAGAGCCTTATCTAAACAAAACTGTGATAAACAGATAAATTTTCTCCAGGCTTTTCGGAAGTAACCGTCACTTCTTTATACAAGCATAATGATGCCTAGAGTTGTAGGAAATGTAGATTTTTGTATTAAAAATATGTTAAAAGCAAGACGAATGCAAACTGAATTCACTGCAGCTTTATCATGCAACGATTTTATGAAAATTGTCAAGTGCAGGACATTGACGAGGACATAACCATGTTCATGTGTGATGACCGTTGTGAAAAATCGTCTAATGGATAAGTGTGATACATTCGTTTCAAGTACATTTGGTTATGAAAAGTTCTGGTTAATAATCATAATGTCACTAAACGAGGGGGTAACAAGCAAAACACCACATGTCCACTTTTTTTTATTAAAAATAGTTTTGTTCGTTTTAAGACTTGAATAAGAATATGCATCGAATAAGTCAAAGTGAATTTCTGATAAACGTACTTGTCTCATGATGCGATTCCTGGATAAAATTGCTTTGCATCATTCACTACAGCTCTTCATTATGGTCTTAAACGGAACAAAATATTATTATTATTTTAAATAAAAATCAACATGGGAAATTTTCCTCATTACATCCTAAAAAAACAACCCATTGTCACCAAATAACCTACCACTATCACCAAATAACATTTCCCTTTAATGTTATTTTCATTGTTTTCTTAATTACGGCGTGTTTATTGTATCTTAGTAAACTAACGGAAAGCATTGCTTAGAACGATGGTTTCAATAAATAAATATAGTTTAACAACAAAATTGTTGAAAATTAACAAAGAAAATTTAACTGTCGCTGTACCGGGACTCAAACCCGGATCTCCCAGTTGCCGGCTAGGTATGCTAACCATTACGCCACCCTAGCACGGCATATGGAATGTTCCTCTTGCCTAGACTCTAACCCAGCTCCTCATTGCTGGTTACGAAGTACAGGGACTCCACATCATGCGGAGCTTTTCAATTGAGGAATCTTTCTGCAAACGAGCACTACGAAAGAATAGATGTTATTACCTTTTTTCGCAATTCTGTCGTCCAAAGGCAAAAGGCTGTATCTGCACACTCTTCAGAACAATTTCTTTCAAATTCTTGCTGAGACGGCCTTCTGCCTTTGGACGAAGTCTACAGTATCTGCAAAATTTGACAAATTAGGTAAGTAATACCAGGTAGACGATTTGAACCCAAATTCAGTCAAAATTGCAGATACGACTTTTTGCTTTATACGGCAGAATTAACCTTGTGTATGGTTAATGTTCAAAATTAACATAAAATAATTGACAGTCGCAGTCAGACAAAAAATTCAGCATTTAGCATACACAAGGATAATTGCATAAAGATCCCTCAATTAAAAATCTCCGTCTGTTATGGAGGGCGTACCTTTTAACCAGCAATGAGGAGCTGGACTAGAGTATAGGCGAGAGGAACATTCCATATACACCGAAAATAGCCGTGCTGTGGTGCTGTAATAGTTAGCATACCTAGCGGGTAACTGGGAGATCCGGGTTCGAGTCCCGGTCACGGCGACTGTCAAAGAAATTAAAAACCATGTAGACCATATACTTTCGAAGCTAGAGACGCCTAAAATTAGCGTTTCATCATCACAAAGGACTTCGTATGTCTATAAACAACAACATGTTGGCTTAGCAAATCACACATTAGGCGTGTTTAAAAAAAATCAAAGGGACTATTTTCTTCTTTCAATTAAAAAATATATCAGTTCATAATTTATGACCATCGCTATTAAAATAGGTGGATACAATATGTTCATTCCACGCCAGAACACTTGATTATAAAATTCGACCGTGCTCTCAAATCTCTGATATTGTTCATAATATGAGTATATACTAGGTGGGGTTCAAAACATACAACAGTTGTAGTGCAGATTTGAAACAATTTTTAATTGGTGCTCTCTTCAGATACAAACGGAAATGTACTAAAAGTAAGTTCTTCAAGATTTGTTTTCATGCCTCAACTTTACCTTGATTTTTTTATTACAGCCAGATATAGAGTATAGAGTAAATATTCTCACATTCTTACATCCTGAGCAACTGGCATGGTACAAAATCTCATAGAAAATCAGACGTTGTCTGTACTGAAGGTGTTTCTGTTCGAGAATGTTTGGTTTGTAATATTGTACCATGTCGAGAAGTATGACCAACGATCCTACTACAAACAGCGGAGACATCTTTGACATTTCTTTCAACATCGACCGAATGACACGGATACTTTGGCAGGAGGATTTGTTGATTACTGGCCAAAATATCACCACTAATATCATCAAGTAGAGGTGAGGGGAGTGATAGGAGTACTCTCGCAGTCTTTTAGTTCAATGTAGGAAGTAGCATTGAGATTTATTTTTAGCTCCTTTTTATCAAAGCAGCGGACTTACACATTGATGGAATGCTTGAAGAATTTGTTGACATGAAAATGTTCTTTTGCTTCCCTGTTCATGTGCAATACCAACTAGCAACAAGTTATAGGGATGACAAAAAGAAGTTATTTAAGAGGATTGGAGAAATGATGATCTGATCCTCAGGAGAAAGTTTTGATACTGTGATATCATAACGCGAATATTCCTTGCACCATCTTGAGACAAGAGATGGGAGCGGATATAGAACCATATGGGAGCATAGAAATTCAGTGAGTCGTACCAAGCGATTCAGGTTGTCAGATGGGGATCTGCTGAAACGCACAATCGAAGCAGTCTGTTAGCTTTTCAGTTAGCTAACTTGCATGGCTTAAGGCATCTGGCTATGCAGTTTTCAAGCGCTGCAGATTATTGATTAAAGGTTACAGGTCCTTCATGTGACGATGGACCAGTTGTCCTCCCATCAACCACACTAAATAACTTCCTGAGTGGCAGTTGATGACCATGTAATTCATATGAGCAATAGAAGTGGTCTTTTAAGATGTAACTCCAGCATTGTGATTATTCCATTCATGTTATCCGTATTTACAGGAGTTCAATCACAAATCACTGCTCTTAAAGTCTCTGTAGATCTTGTACATTCAATAATACCCTAAATTTCATTAAACGCATCTCGAGATTTTCCTGAATTAGAAGTAACCTGATCGATGTAATATGCATCTGGAAATGACACTAGCTGTTCGCGCTTTCCCAAACGTAGGTATTTCGTTTCACGCGAATAAAACATGTTCAAATATACTTAACTATAATAAAGCTTTAATGACTGTCTAATTTGCACACAAACTGTAGCTTAGGCTAATTATATTAAGATGCCGGCAGTAAAGCTCACGAACAGAGAGACTCTCGTACACGAGCGCGCTCTTCAAACACCACGCTAACACTGCTTGAGCACGGGGTCTAGTCTCGATAACCTCAGCTCTCACCCCTCTAAGACGGTACCGTTATATCCAAGAGAAAGCCAAGCTTGTGGCTGGAACAAACAACATTGAACACAAACACCCGTTAAAAGGCTTAAAAAATAAAAAAAATGAGCAGGACAGAGAGGCCCAAACATACCGCCCAGCTTGAAATATCTCATTTCAACAATCAAAACATAGCACAACATGAATTCACATAACTAAAATGGAAAATGTACAACATTCAGTTTTCGATCACTTAATATTAGATTGGTTACAATAATCACTTCTCACTGTCTACGCCACATGGCATCAAGCACAACTTTACAATAGGACGCTTCAATTCACCGCAGGCTGTCCTTACCGTGACAGCTCTCACGAGCCCATCACTTCAGGAATATATAGTTTCTTGACACGCCCCAATTTTCACTGCTGTGGGGGGAGGGGCCACTCTCTTATCAACACTGAATCACCAATTTTGAGGTCGTTATGTTAAATTAACCACTTTGATTTCTGTTGAAGGTCCGACAGGTATTCACTCGCCCATCGGCGCCAAAAGCACTACACTAATGTTTGCACAAGTTGCCATCTTCTGACAACCGGTATGTCAGCAGATGAAAAGTTTCGATCTGGGAGAGAAAGCAACGGCTCACCAAAAGCAGCTAAATCGTTGGGATCACTAGACAGAGTCGTGAGAGGACGTGAGTTCAAAATGGTCTCTATCTGGGTGATAAGAGTACACATTTCTTCAAAGTTTAGAATGGAATTTCCCACAATACGCTTGAGATGATGCTTGACACTACGAATGTTTCCTTCCCAAACGCCTCAAATATGAGGAGAGAAAGGGGGATTAAACTTCCAGGTTATTCCTTGATCGTTCAAGCAGGAAGAAGTTTTTTCGTTGCCATGGCAATGAGCACTAGCGCTTAATAAAGACTGAAGCTCTTTATTTGCGCCGACGAAGTTTCTGCCAGTCGTAATACACATATCGAGGCCGCCCTCGGCGGGCTACAAAACGCTTCAAAGATGCCAGGAATGCGCTAGCGTCTGACGCAAGTTCCAAGTGGATGGCCTTGGTTGCAAGGCAGATAAACAAGGCGACGTACGCTTTATAGTGAATTCTGCTACGCCCCTGATTCGGTTTCAAAGTTACCGACCCCATTAGTCGACACCTACCGAAAGAAAGCAGCGACCGGGGTTCACTCTGGTCACAGGTAAAGAGCCCATAAGTTGAGGTTCTGATTGACCAGAGAAACACTTCTGTGTGCAAATACCTTCGTTTGGGAAAGCGCGAACATATGGTCATCCAGAAGCAGGATTAAAATGTGCATTCGAGTGTGTGTGTGTGTACGTCTGAACAGTGAGCATCATCAGTGACTGTGTATTTATTTTCGCTCGTTGCATTTATAGTACACAGACTATATGGATCTAGTAGCGATCAAAAAGAGAACTTTAAAATCGGAAATCACCAGGCAGGAGAAAGCGATCGCGGCTCTAACGGTTGCCGACTAAGACGCAATCATCCTTCACAAAGAGAGGGGAACGACCTGCAACGGGAGTGCGCGGAACCTTTAAAGGAATAGCAGTGGTCTCTACCGACGAAGATTTCCGAACGGAAGAAGAGGAGATAGCGAAACTAGACGAACGTGTTCTGAACCTCGGTATTACTCTACTGAATCTTCAAGTGCATGCTACTCCCCCTACCCCAAGTGCATCAAGTGAATTAAAACTGACACACTTCCGAATTAAGCTTCTCCCACATTTCTTGCCCTCATGATCCAGAATTTTTGTCGTATGGCAGCTAACACCACCTGGGGGGCCCATGGAAAGTGTTTTTATGTTCCTAGTCAATAATAAGGTCCATGAGCTTGTGTTGTTTTGGCAACAACATAGGATGCTTTTGGTTGACCGTTATGTTTGCATTCTGGAGCCGGCCGGTCGCCTGGATAGTTCCCCGGCTATCTACAAAGGGGGTTAAACAAAGCAAACGACTGCGGGAGGGGAGAGGTTTGTGATTCACTAAGCATTGCATCTCTTCCAGGAATGTTTCGTCTTGCGAGATCTTTATGAGACACAGCAGCGCGTCGTCCATTTCTTCCGCGGTCAGTGGACCCTGACGTTTCTCGGACGTTCGGCAATTGTCAATAAACCTCCAAATCCATGCTGTCACTCTTTTTAATCTCGTGAGGGAGCAGAAGCGACTTGTGAAACTTTCACTGACAGCAGCAGACATAACGGTGACACATTTTTCTTTTTCTCTTGTTCTGCAAGAGGGTCAAGAGAAGTGGTAGTTGCATCTTCTGGCAACACTGTTTCGTGCAACCATGGAGGACCTGTCCAATACAGCTCGTGCGAGAGAAGCTGGCTTGGGCGCACTCCTCGCGATGTGCAGTCTGTAGGATTGAAACCAGTGGTCACGTGACGCCACTGCACTGAAGGAAGGAGAGTTTGTATCTTTGAGATTCGACTGGCTACAAAAGACTTGTATTTGTCCGATGTTTGATTGAGCCAAGATAACACTACCAGAGAATCTATGTATGCTCTAATTTCATCCGCCGTGAATAAAATAGCTTCTGACACTGCATTTATTAATTCTGCTAGAAGCACTGCACCGCACAATTCTAAACGAGGAATAGACACTGTCTTCACTGGGGCTACCCTAGTTTTCGCTGCTATTAACTGGACACTCACCTTGCCAGTAGGCAACTCGGCCCGTAGAAAAACCAAACTCGAAAAAGCTCGCTCACTGGCGTCTGCCAACCCAATTAATTGACACCTTTGAGCGTTGGCCGGCACAATGCAATGCGCAACACGTACTTCCTGTAACAGGTGCAATTCACCATAATATGTTTCCCGTGCTTCCACTTCTAAAGGTAGTTGGTCGTCCCAACCTAGTTTCAGTTTCCACAATGATTGCAGTAGAATTTTGGCCTTTATTGTAACAGGTGAAAGTAGACCTAACGGGTCGTTCACCCTGGCGATTTCAGACAACACCTTGCGTTTTGTTCACACTGCATTGGTCACAGGAGGGGAGACACTAAAGCTGAATTCATCGGTGGAGGAGGAGAACTGTACTCCAAGCGTTTTTATTGTGTCACCAACATGGAACTGGAAGGGAACTTCAATCTCACGCATATGAGGCGGCACTGCCTCGAGAACTTGTGGTTCACTTGAAGACCACTTCCGTAATTCGAAACCTCCCTTATGACAGAGTTCGATTAATTGCTGTTGGAGCTCGATTGCTTCTTTGTACTAGCAACGCTCCCCAGTCATCTACATAGAAATCTCTCAGCACAGCCGCCGCTTCTGTGCGGTAATTAGAACCTTCATTCAGCACTAATTGCTTTAGGTACCTTGTAGCGAGGAAGCTGGAAGAAGCAAGGCCATAAGTCCCTCTGAGCAATAGGTAATCTTTTATGGGTATCTCAGGGGAGTCTCGCCAGATAATCCTTTGAAAATCTACGTCGTCTTCATGCACTTTTATACAACGATACATTTTTGATATGTCAGCCCTTAGGGGGATACGGTGGCCACGAAATCGCACTAAAAGCGGGAAAATGTCGTCTTGTAGCCGGCCACCCATCGTCAACTTGTCGTTTAGGGAGAAGCCTGACCCGGTGGCCACGCTTCCGTCGAACGCAACTCATAATGTTGTTATTGAACTGGAGGGTTTTAAGACAGCGTGATGTGGTAAATAGCAGCTGACCTCGGGGATTATGGGTTCCTTGTTTGGAGATACACGTTCCATGTGCTCTAAATCTATTTATTCTCGCACAAAGTCACCATATTGTTGTTGCAGATCGGGATGTTTTGCTAATTTGAGCTCCATGTGCAGCAACCTACGGACCGCGACTTTTCGAGAGCTGCCTAGTGCAGCAGACTTCTTGAAAGGCAGACGAACCACGTATCTACCCTCATCATCACGTTGGTGTGTGTCCGACAAGTGTCGCTCACACTCTTTCTCTTCCTTAGACATGTGAGTTTGGGAAGGACTATTTTCGAGTTCCCAGAGCCTTTGCAGTGTTTCTTCTATTTCACGTGACGCTCGATAGGAAACCACCTTGATGTTTCCACTTGTGGGGCCTACATGACCACAAAGAACCCAACCTAATATTGTTTCAAACGCGATCGACGTGCAAGCTGGCCCGGTGCGCTTGCCTCCTAGCATAAGGATAGGGAATATGTCAGCACCAAGGAGCACGTCAATGGAGCCTACGATGTTGAAGCTGGGGTCAGCTAATTTCAGGCCCTTTCAATGTAGCCATTGAGACACATTCGGGAACGCTTGCAGGTGACTTTTAGTACCACTATTGCCCGCGTTTGTAGCACCTCACTTTTATCACTTAACGGCTCAAATTCTAAGTCCACCATTGCACTGGCGCTTCCCACACCCTTACCCGTTATTCCTGAAATTAGAATGTTTGATTTTATTTTCGGCAACCCCACCTTTTACACACAGGATTCCCTCACGAATGTAGTTTCTGAGGCGGAGTGCAATATTGCTCTGAAGGGATGACACACTCCGTCATTGTCCTTTATTTTTATTATGGAAGTACACATTAACACGGGAGGGGCACTGGCTTCAGGTGTTAGAGCTGAAACGCTTTGTTCACCTGTGGGAGAGCGAGGGGGAGCACGCAATTCGTTTCTCTCGTAATGAAGAACAGTATGATGCCTTTTGGTGCACCTGCGGCAGTTTGATGATGCGCACACATCTTAGCGACAAGCCTTGCGTAAACAATTGAGACAAAGACCACGTTCTTTCGCAAAATTGACTCGTCCCGTCACTGACAGTTTAAAAAATTCAGCACATTTGTACGTAGGGTGGGTCGTGTTACACATTTCACACCCAGTTGGCTCACACTGGGCAGCTGTGAGGCAAAATGATGATATTCTTTTGTCTCTTTGCTTTGTTGCTTCGTGATTCGGCCTTGGTTTACTTGTTCATACCAGGGAGAGCGCACGGACTCTATTCTCGAGAAATTTACAGAGCTGTTCGAAAGATGGCTGTTCACTCGTTTTTAGAGAGAGTTCCAATTCTCGTCGCGATTTATTGTCTTATTTGTCCGTCGTATGAAACTCCAAAATAGTTCAATCTGTTGCTCTAACACTTTAAGGCAACGCGTACACTCTACCGTAGTGTCGATTAATTTGCGTAAGCCCGTGGCGGACTCTTGCTGGAGAGAGGATTGATTAATCAACCGCTTCAGTGTTGCATTAACTATCTCTCTTTTGTTGTGGTAACGCGCTTTTAGTATACCGATTGCCTCGCCTTAGTTGCTGTCCGTGATCTGCATAGCTTCGATCAGCTGCCCTAGCTCCCCCGGAGGGATGGTTTTAGGTATTGCAGCTTTTGGGCTCCTGATAGTTTGTCATTGTTGTGAACAGAAGCGATGAAAAGATCGTGGAACGAAAGCCATTGAAGTAAATCGCCTGAAAAGGTAACCAACTGGAGTTTGGGAAACTTGACTTCGCTACTCAGTTTTAATTCACTTGATGCACTTCGGGTAGGGGGAGTAGGATGCACTTGAAGATTCAGTAGAGTAATACCGAGGTTCAGAACACGTTCGTCTAGTTTCGCTATCTCCTCTTCTTCCGTTCGGAAATCTTCGTCGGTAGAGACCACTGCTATTCGTTTAAAAGTTCCGCGCACTCCCGTTGCAGGTCGTTGACCCTCTCTTTGTGAAGGATGACTGCGTCTGAGTGGGCAATCGTTAGAGCCGCGATAGCTTTCTCCTGCCTGGTGATTTTCGATTTTAATGTTCTCTTTTTGATCGCTACTAGATCCATAGTCTGTATACTGTAAATGCAATGAGCGAAAATAAATACACAGTCACTGATGATGCTCACTGTTCAGACGTACACACACACACACTCGAATGCACATTTTAATCCTGCTTCTGGATGACCATATGTTCGCGCTTTCCCAAACGAAGGTATTTCGTTTCACGCGAATAAAACATGTTCACATATACTTAACTGTAATAAAGCTTTAATGACTGTCTAATTTGCACACAAACTGTAGCTTAGGCTAATTATATTAAGATGCCGGCAGTAAAGCTCACGAACAGAGAGACTCTCGTACACGAGCGCGCTCTTCAAACACCACGCTAACACTGCTTGAGCACGGGGTCTAGTCTCGCCAAACTCAGCTCTCACCCCTCTAAGAGGGTACCGTTATATCCAAAAGAAAGCCAAGCTTGTGGCTGGAACAAACAACATTGAACACAAACGCCCGTTAAAAGGCATAAAAATATAAAAAATGAGCAGGGCAGAGAGGCCCAGACACTAGCACAACTTTCTAACTTCTTCCCTAACTTGTCTACGCATACTTTCAGTATCGACGAGTGTTTCATCTATTTTTCTAACTAAACCAATGCAAACTGTACCTGCGTGTTGCAGCAAATGTTCCTCTGTCTGTGTTCCAGTATTTTCTTTGACGTTGTAACTTACTTGGATCAACGGTGTTTATTGGTGAGAGCAGTCCGAGATCCTTAAGGGCAGCATTAACTATGAGACATGCATCTCTATTGTTCACATTCGTCCTCTCTAATGCTTTACACAACTCAGGATACTGGTTTCTATTTTGAGGGTGGTATTCTCCCATTTCTTCTGATTCTAAGGAGAATGTGTCTTATAGCACATCACTCTCACTGCTTGATAATTCAATTAAACTGACACATCTCTGCGTATCTTTCTGCCTCGTCTTATTTTCAAATGTCAACCTTTTCCTTGTCCATTTCTGAAGCTTAATGTTTCCTCTGTTCCTTACTTGTCCACTTTTCCTATTACCATGACTCTTGAGGTGTTTTGATCAAGCCAGAATTCCCATTCGAATGCAGAGATATTTTTTCATTGATATATTGACACTGATTACGTTCAACTAAACTATTATGGACACACTTCCACGTGCTAATGTCGAAGAGACAAGAAAATGTTTTATTTTCTCTTGATAGGTTAAAGAAGATTGTTTATTTTTCATTTCATCAAATCATTCACATTCACCTATTAGTCTCTTCACTTTCACTATAACGCTTTCAAATTCTGTAGTTTTAATGCCTGCTTTATTGTGTATGCCTTTAGCTTCTTTGCTAGATGATTAACAGTGTCATCTTTGTTGGCCACTTGATGGAACTTGTAGGAAGTTGTGCAGAATATGAAAGCTGAAATATTATTTTTTTTTATGAATGTGTATCCAAAAATGCGTATGTTATTAACATTGGAGGACCAATATCTCTGGTGGGAA
Source organism: Lepisma saccharinum (assembly GCA_022664845.1). Taxonomy (NCBI): domain Eukaryota; kingdom Metazoa; phylum Arthropoda; class Insecta; order Zygentoma; family Lepismatidae; genus Lepisma; species Lepisma saccharinum. The sequence continues at coordinate 18,445 of JAGDQP010016050.1, read as the reverse complement.
CCAATGTAAAAATCTCGTTATACACTTGTATAAGAAAAATATGCGGCAAAAATTTCAACGTTGAGATTTGAGCTTGAATGGAGTTAGAGATTTGCAAAATGGGAGTTAATACTTCTTGTGCGCGTTTCTGTATGGACTTTTGTTTCACGATATTTTTGGCGGGAACCTGATAAAAATCTAACTTTCTTTACACCTTGAGATACTACAGTACGGCATATTTACAATCTGTTTACAAAGTCTAACACTATAAACTGTATAAAATTTATAAAGTCTGACACTAGAAGCCCTATATCTCCGAAACGAACAGATATATTTGGATTTTTAAAATTCTAAAAAAAAAAAAGAAAGAAAGAAAGAAAGAAAGAAAGAATTATTTATCTGCTTTCATATTTCGCTAAACTTCAATACGCTTTGATATGTAATAGAGCACAAAATTTCAAGTTTGACTTTGAATCCCTTACGTAGAAACTCCACCCTGAAAACCGGACTTTCCTGTTTCGATAATCATATTTAGATATGATTTTGAGCAGTTCGATTACGTTTTTGGCTTTTCATGCGGCTAAACTTATTAAGCCGTCTTTGTCTGAATGTTCTATCATGAACTAGTCCGAACTCCGAAGATATTAAATTTTCTTTACACGTCTGGAAACACACATTTTCGCATACATCGCAATACAACAATTAACATCATTAATCAATTGACGGAGATAAAAATAAAATAATACCGGTTTGAACTATTCGCATATAAGAGATATAAATATTAAAAAGATAGAAAATTGAAATAGGTCAATATATCATATATCTGGCTTACTTTAATGGACTGCCCAATTATTAACAAATTAATTGTATATTTGATAACCACAAAAACACCCTTTTTCTATAATATAACACGTAATTGGCTAGGTCAGTCTAAAAAAAATAATAATATTCATGTGTTATTTGTGCTTTGCAACCTATGATCGTCATGTGTAGTTGATTTTGATCGAGAAAATCTTTCGCTTGGACACATAATTGACCACATGTCATTTGGTTGATAAATAAGAAATTTAGATAGCCTTTTCTCAGTCGCCGTGTAATGTGTATTAGACAAAATCAATCAAAACTCGCCATTTTTAACATTTTTTCCTGGGCCTAGTTTTTGTTAGAAAAATAAAAAAAATAGTTTGTTCTTATATCATAGATATCTACTCACTCAAAAATATTTGAACAATATCTAAGATATGAGAGCAGATAGCACAGGTGCTCTGGCGTGGAATGAACCTATAAGTACTCATATTTCATGGAGCAGCTAGCAAATTTCTGTTTAGGTTCTGAAATTCTCATTGTTGTACCAATATGCACGAAACTTTACATGACGTCATCAATTGACCGTGAAAGACCGTAGTCTATGTTCAGTTGTAACATAGGCTACCTAAACAATACACATATTTAGTTAAGTACATACCAAACAGCAATGTTCGATTTGTGTAATTTCCATAGAGGGGGAAGAATTAGTGAATATGTATTATACGGTATTTTGGGATCGTCCATATCCCAGGTTAGAAGTATATCTCTGTAAAAAGTACCAGAAAGAGTTTTGCCGAGAGGGGGATAATCCCAAACATCCCCCGATACAAATCGAACACTGCCAAACAGTCTTTAAGTATACAAATCAACATTGTAGCACCAATCATCGTCGAATTTTATCTGTAATTGAACAGGACAAAACCCTAGAATACGTACTTAACATATACATTTACGTAGTAACCATAATCCATGGGATGCAAAAAGTCTCGAACAACAGCTATGTTTCACTATACCCAGGAATAATTTTTGATAAATATGGAATATACTTGGAATATTCCAGAGATATCATAGTCCATACATTGAATATGCATGGATTATACCAAAGTCATAGGAAACTCGTGTCATTGGAAACTCCGGAAATCTTCAAATTTGATGAGTTATACTTCAGTTAAAAAAAAAAAAAACTTTTTCTCAAACTTAGAGCAGTAGTTCTCAACTATTTTTTCATGATGTCCTAGATAATGGTAATACCGCAATAAAAATATATTTTGCGGTCCGTATGGTTAGTCTATTAAGACAGTACGATCCGAACCGGAGTGTGCCATTTGAGGAATATTTAATAACATTCTAAATGGATCTCTCCATTATAGTAAGGAATTTTTATTTTATTCCTAAGGAGTAGTCCCTGTGTACAGGACTCAATAAATTGTGTTTGTAATTGCGTTCTGTATAAGAGAGGCAAATTGTATAACTCTACACAATGTTTTGGACCGAGCCAACGTAGCTCAATGGCAGATCGTTGGCATAGCATTCGGGAGGTCGTGGGTTCGATTTCAGCGGCCGAAAATCCTGACTGAGGTTTCCCTTAGTTGCACCAGGCAAACGCCGGAATGGCACCTTCAACATAGACCCTGGCCAACACCTTTCCGAATCCTTTTCTTCCTCTATCTGGGCCTGAGCCTTAGATGCCTAAAGGCTATAAATAAAATTAATTCAAATTCAAAGTGTTTTGTTTCCTGATCAACTAAATTTATTACTCGAAATGAAGAAACATTTGAAATTATTTTTTAATGCTTTGTGTTGAACCTAAGTTGTGTGTGACAGAAGTTATACCATTCGGTGATCACCCTTCCAGCGAAAGGAATAGGATAAATACCGGTAAGGTTGTATTTGAGGAGACCATGCAATAACCTAGTAAAACAGCAAAACTCAAGAAAATCAGATATGTAGAGGGTGTTTCAAAAGTGATGGTCATTAATGGAGCCGTTCATTAGTCAGACCGGAAAAAAGGTTCACAGAAATTTAAAAAAAAAAACGAAAAAAAAACATGCGAATGTTCGGCATTTGAGGCGCTAAAGCTTGCACGACATCATAACGAATGTCATAATGACGAAAGACATGTCGGATTTGCAAATCACAAGCGAAATACTACACAACGTATGTAGTACTGGTAAGTTTTGATGGAAGACTAAAGGTTAGGGCTGATTTTCATTATTCTCTACCGCGCAATGTTAATTCCTAGGTACCGAAATTTATACATGAGAAAAACCCTCACTATGAAATTCCTTTAATCACAAAGTTTGCGGATTGTAATTTGCTAAGCCAGTATGTCTTACGCTATTATTTGTAGAGATATATATAATTTGTGACGCCACCCGCTGGCTTTGGTCGTCTCAAGCTTCGAAACTGCGCGTATTTTTGCATTTCTTCAAAGAAACTTTTGTCCTCATCTCGTCTGAGAAAGTGATTATTTTTAAAACATTTTGTGATTGGACTAGGGGAAATGCTTTCTCCCTTCTGTGGTAACAATAGCTGCTACTACCGCTACTGGGAGAGACCAGAAAAAGAACAGAAATACAGAGAAAACAAGGAAGAAAAGATAAATTAAAAAAAAAGAAAATAAATGGTGGGAGGAGAGACATAAGAAAGGGAAAAAAGGTTTTTTCTCTCTCTTCCTCTCTCTTCATAGTTTCATGTTTCTGTTTTACTCTCTTCCGTGGATTTATCTTCACTTTCTTGTGTTTCTATTCCTTTCCCTTTAAGGGGAAATGAAGACGGAGACAGGGAAAGGGAGAAAGAGAAACTAATTAAAAGAAGTCACTAACAGAGACGAAAACTTTTACCTATTTCCTCCAATTTTCACCCATCTTTTTTCGCACTTGTGACAGAGAGATGAAGTGGAGGAGAAAATGAAAAGAAAACAGAGAAATGACAAGAAAGAGCAAGTACAAGAGAAACAGAAGGAAGGAAAGCAATAAAAAGAAACGGAAATTACAGAAAAGAAATGACAGAAACGAAAGAAAAAATTCAGAGACAGGGAAAGGAAAAGAAGAAATAAGAATACAAATACCGATGAGAAGAGGAGAAGCAAAAGAAGATGAAGGAGAATACAAGACAGATAATGTAAGAAGAAAAAGACATCAAAAATAAAAGAAAGAAAAGACAAAGTGAAAGGAAGAAGATAAGGCGAGAAAAGGAGGAAAACAGTTGTTTTTTCTTTTGTTTCCTTCCAGTCACCCTCTTTTATTAATTTCCAATTTTCTTTCTATTAGTTTTTGTTCTCTTTGGCTTTATCACTTTCTCCTTCCTTCTTCTTCCTTTGCTTTTCTTCTCCCTCGAAACCCATCTCTTTTTCCTCTAACAAGGAACATACCCGAGCTCATACACTCAGATTTGAATGAAACTTTCACAGCTGATAGTTTACAATTTGAAAAGAAATAGGGAGGACAGCCTTTTCCTGTATCGTTTCGCAATTGCATCTAGAAGGAGCTAGTCGATCAGAAATTCAGTTATGTCCCTTGTGAAATGTATTGGGTGAGTCAAATATGGACCATGTAATTCTACAGATATAACGCAACATGAATGTAACCATATCACATGTGAATGGGATCAAGTACTGCGCCTCTGGCACATGCTACATGCCCCGTTCGCCATCTCTTTCTAGATGCAATTCCGAAACGTAGGAGCTCATCCTATTTCCTTTCAAATTGAAAACTATCAACTGTGAAAGTTTCATTCAAATCTGAGTGTGTGCGTTCGGGTATATTCCTTGTACGGCAGAAAAGAGAAAACGGAAGTCTAAGACAGATACTCTTGCCGCCTTCCTTTTTAATTCTTTTCTTACTTTCTATCTTCTGCCTCCTTTTCCTTCTTTCCTCTTCAACATATTTTCTCTCTCTCTTTCTCTTTCTCTTACTCACTTATTCGAAAAACAACTAGTGCTTGCGAGAGACAGAAAAAGTAGGTAGTTCTTTCTCTTTTATTCTTTTCTACCTTGTTTTTTTCTGTAACCTTCGGTGGACGAATCCTCTGTATGTAATACCGTGACGTATTGAGTTAAAAAGTGTAAACTTGGGATGTTGTGTTAAATATGTCTGTTTGTTGATAGTATCCTATTATACCTCGTTATTTTTGTGTAGGGGTCTACTCCCAATAGAACAGAAATTATTTGGCCTGAGCCTTAGCTGTCTAAAGGCCATAAATAAAATTCAAACAGAAATTAGTTTTAAATTACATTTCTAATTACAATCAGAATTTACATATGAGAGAGAAAATAGTAGCAAAACACACACACGCAACCCCCTTCACACACACACACATTGGTAGAGAAGATTCCGAAGGGTACATTTTCAATTTTCAAACGAAACATAACAAAATGTTCTTTAGCTCAAAAAGCTTTATGCTTTGGTCATAAATTTGAAAGTAACAAGATGTCAACTTTTCTATTTTAAGTTTTGTACCATCATGTGTCATGGGTTTTTTACATTCTTTTCTTAAGTTCACAATGGTTCGTGTTGTCCTCAAATCTTCAACGTTAATTTAGCTCATTTCCCGAAGTCATACAATGATGTTGTTACTTTAATATATTTATATATATTAAAAGCAAATTTTAATATATTTTTTTAATATTACCCATAAATACTAACATTCAACGCGGTGGTGTTTGGTTAGTTGCAGAACACTTTAGGATTTGGGTGAAAATATTAATACATGACAAAAGAAAAGCATGGGCCGCACTCTCATTATACAGTCACTTTATAAATTCTTCAATCAGCACACTCCATGCTTTTCCATATACTCATGTATAAACAATATTATTTTTTTTACTTTTTAGTACGAATTATTTAAGAAACTATGTCTTTCTTTAATAAGATTTTTAATATTTTTTCTCTTAAAATTTGTAAACATTTCTTGGCATTGTGTGGTTCATTTTCCCTCAAGGATATACTGTAAAGGAGGCGATTGAGACCGAGCCACGCCTGATCCAATGAACACAGTACAGTTAACATCTCGTTATAACGAATTTTACAGAACTCGCAGTTTTATTTTGTTATAACGAAAATTCGTTGTAATGAACATTGTATTGAAGAACAAGAATTCGGCGGGGATTTCGAAAAAATTTCCTCTGACGGAAATTTCGTTATAATGACGTTCGTTTTAAAGGAATTTTACCTCCTTTCTTATATTATTGACCTTGACGAAGAATTATTTTGTGTGGACATTACGGTAAAATTATAGAACTCTGGCAACACTAGTCTGGTTACGTTACATTAGTGACGAGCGCGCTGATGACGTAAAGAATATCGTGTCAGTTAGCAACAAATTCCAATTGAGGCATTTAGCATGTAATCGTTGGTAGAACATTGGACTTGCGTTCGAAAAGTTCTGGAAACGAGCGACCAGCCATCTTGACTGAGTTTATCTCAGAAGGTACTGCTATGTTTCGGCGCCGCCGTTTGGGCGCCATGATTTAGGCGCCGTCTACGTTTCGGCGCTACCGTTTTTACGCCAGTTTAGTTCGGTGCCAAGTGTATTTTCCAATATGAAAAGGGAAATTATTAAGGTACCTAACGAAGTTAACTAAATTTGAAAATGTTGGAAATTATTACTCTTTTATTTCTTAAGTCTAACAAGTAGAGGATCTCTAACATGAGAGCTGGATTTAGATCAAATCTTGCGAAATAAGAATTTCGGCGTCCTACAATAACACATTCACTTCTCACAACACTTCACACATTATGCACTTAGCTCCTTTTATAATGAATTTGGTTTCTGAGCTGAATATCTATAGTACAAAATACTTACTCAGTTTAGCGCCCCCTGAATCATGCGCCCGGGACATATGCCCCATCTGCTCCCTCCTAGTTAGGTCCATGCTATAGCTCAGCCTGTTTATGTTGTAAATAAATAAATAAATCCATTTTCGGCCAGGACAAAACACTTCACAATTAAAATCATTAAAAAAAATATATTATATTTTCCAAGTACTTACTAAAATATAAACGTCTCATTACATCTCTTCCATGAACACAGCTCCTGTATCTGTTCTTTTAATACAATAGTTTCCCTGATGTGATTCTTTGGTAAAGCTCTGACGCCCAAAACGGCGTCGCAAGAACGACGTCGCCGAAATGGTAGCGCCGAAACGGTGGCGCCAAACTAAACAGGTTCGCATTCGCCAAGTGTCTTGCCAGGATTTGTTTAAAATTGATTAAAATGTAAAGTTCTCCGCGGCCCCCCAATGTATATTGTACTAAATTTAGCGGCTCATGACGGTAATTTACATATTTATAAGACTTCGTATATCCAGAATGCTATCGTAAACTATTATTACGTTTGGACACAAAATTGCTTTTATTTGCTTTAGATAGAACTAGACATGAGTGTGGACATATGCAAAACAAATTTGATCAAATACTGCTTCTCTGACACACGTTACACACACCATCCGCCATTTTGGATCCGCCATATTTGATTCAAGTTGTTTTCTTCAAAGGGAATAGGTGCAAGTGATACATAATATTCATGTAAAATCTTCATAGGAATGCACTAGTATAGTTAGTTTGACCGCATGTTGAACCGTTTTGAAGTTATTGCATATTAAATATCAGGAACTTTACTAATATTGAAGGTAAAGGTAAAAGGTACAGCTATACGCGTTATGATCGATAATAGCATCACTGCTCTGGAGGTCTATATCAATATTATCGAGCAGAACTCGCTCATAAAATCGTTTGGAAAACCTTTTCCATTGACGGAAAAAAGTATACATCTAAAGGCTGGACCAACGGTTGCTGTTTCTACATGTTTATCCGGAATTGAAAAGAGATGTTGGTGATGGAGAGAAAATGAATCATGAACTACACAACATTTCGTTTCAACACTGGGAGAGAGAGAAAATTATCCCGCCATTGTTTAAGAATATTCTTGTCCACTTTGCCAGATTTGGAACACGTTACATATACGTTTGGAGGACGAATAAGTTTCTGTTGCACAATAAAACCAAAGGCACAACTTGGTTAACGTAAGACAATAAGAAGAGAGGAAAGTAGCTTGCCTTCCATGAAGAGAATGGGATGAATTGTAGATGAATCCGATATTTCAAACGCTGATTTTACTCTCAACAATGGAATCTGTTTCGCCCCTCTTAGATAGTGTGCAATCTCTGTGAGTCTCATAATCAAATCCAGATTGGTCAGGATTTGGAATTTCAGCTGAAGAATACTTTGAGACGGTCCTGTCGGTGAATTCAATACCAAATGCGATTGAAGAATTCTGTCTTTTCTTTTGACTGAGCATGTTTGTACGTCACAAAGCATGTCACCTTGTGATTAACAATTTTGTGAGCTATCTTGAAATTACAAACCCAGGTTGGTCCACCTTTGAAATCAGTAAACCTTAGATCTGTAGTTCGTGTACATGTCTATCACCTGATATCAATATCATGGACAGCAATTAAATTATTTCTTGCCTCTTGAAACTTGGACCACCCACATTCTGATGTGACCTTCAGTTCCTCATATTTTGTTTATTGTTGATCGTAATATATCTGATACCACGAGAGATATTTCCTATTCTTTACTATCTTAAAGTGATGCATGATTATCTTCAGTGCCCGTTCTCTGTTTCTAGCTTCAATTACCTTTTTGAAATAATCAAATGGGACACAGGAAGGTCACTCAAAGGCCCATAAACCGACTCTGTTTCAGTTACTTCCTCGCATTAGCACAAATTCTTCATCATCCAAGATTTTCGTGATGGTGACGTCTTCAAATTTCTTGATAAAACTGAAAATATTACTAGCAATCTCCCTTTCTCCATCATGCACTTCCCGTGTTGAAGATGATACTTCAATTTGGCGTAGAGCCTCTAACACCTTATTTGCATCGATTTTCATCGTAGGTAATAAGTACATACACACCAACACTTGCACAATAGCAATCACATGTCACTAACGTACGATCATAAAAGTTAAGCACTACTTTTGGAGTCCAACACATCCTTCTACCGCACTAACAAAGTCACAGGTTACTTCCGCACGATCAGACCACCTCTTACTTGTCTATTGCAAACAAGTCAAAATGGGCAACTAGAACCTGCGCCAGCAAACTTTACTGACGGTCTGTATAGACAGATCAGTTAAATCCCAGCCAGGAACTACGTGAATAGGCACTGAAGAGTAACGTAAGTGTAACTGATGTTACTCTTCAGTTTTTTTTTTTTTTTTTTTTTTTTTTTTTTTTTTTTTTTTTTTGGTATAAGCAAACTCTTTATACCAATGGAGTCATAATTATAATTATTTATTCATGTGTGAATTTTAATTACTTCAATGATATATTATTACATGGAAGTATTGCATTTTGGGTCACATTTTCTAATTCGTGATAGGATTAGATCTGGATTTTACCACCTGTATTAAAACGTAAAGAACGTTTTTTACATTTTTGTATTGGCGTCTGTGTGTATGTCCAGAGAATCTTTCGTCAACGATCTCACCTACAACGTTACAGATTCAGTTGAAATTAGGCACACACGTTTATGAAGGCGTGGAGAAGAAGCCTGTGATTTTGGTTGAAAATGATTGAAGACAAGATCAAACTAAATGCGCCAGTGCACTTCTGCTAAAATTTTACATAAAATTGATATATCACTTGCACCTATTCCCATTTTTTTAAATATAACTTCAATCCAATATTGCGGATATAAAATAGCGGACGGTGTGTGTTATATGTGTTAATGATGTATAACTTGGTTTCATTCATACTGCATATGGCAGCATTCATGTTCTTTCCTATCTTCAGTAATTCAACGGGCGATTCCATATTTTTCAAGAAGAAACTTAATATTATAGGCGGTCTATCATATTCAATAACTTACAAACGGTTAGAGATACTGCAAAACTAACCACACCAGTGAATTTCTGCGTAAACTTTACATGAATTTGATGTATCATTTGCACGTATTTCCATTTGAGAAAATACCATGAACCTAATGTGGCGGAAAGTGTGTAGCAGTATTTGATCCAATAAGTTTTGCATATGCCCATATTCATGTCCAGTTTTATCTAAAGAAAATAAAAGCAATTTTGTGTCCGAGCGTAATAGTAGCATTCCGGATATATGAAGCCTGGCAAGGGCCCATGAGTTAGGTGAGCCGATGGTAATTTGCCATGACCTTCTGTGGTATGAAGTCATCACGGGTGGTAGTTCCAATTTGCTTTCCTCTGAAGAACACTAACGCTGGAGTATGTACGGGTTATTTAGGCAACGTTCATGTGGAAAGTTATCAAATTTGTAACAAAATTACTTGAAGTAGGTGACTTTAAGCACAATGACTTTAAGTAGGTGACTGCCTTCTGCGCTAAAGGAAGCTGAGACTTCCAAACGAACTGAGTTGGATGGTATTAGTAAAGCTATTTATTTTTAAGCTGTACGATGTACTTTGGAATATACTGCTTCCATCAGAAGAAAAGAATTAATCAAATAAAATTTGTACGTAAATATCTTATTATCAGTTTTGACGTACCCTAATGTAAACATTACGCTATTAAGCTGATTTTACTAAGCAATGACACACTCAGGATCAGAAGTTGCAAAGCCACTAGTTTTAGATTTTGCAGGAGAGCGCGTTGAAGTGTACAGAACTGTGTTGAAATACCAAGATATTAATACAATGAACTGAAATTTCCTATGCTGCTTCATTTCGATAGGTGTAACGTTGTGTTACAATACCAGATGCGTACAAGTTAAACAGAACGTTTGTGACAAAAATTTGAAACCTTGACTAAACAACTTTTCTTATAAAGCGAGTGAAAAGTTGTTAAGTCAGTGTACTTAACAACTTCTGACCCTCCCTGTTAGCACAGATGCCACAATAAAGAATAGGTAAGTAATACGAGACATAGCTACGAACTTTATTTCGAACAGCCACTTTTACATTCAGTCTACATCATCATCCACATCACTAACAGACACCATTGTGTTGTAAAATGTAGTCCCTTCTGGCATAGATACATGTTCCAGCAGTAAATGTACATAATCACATTTCTCATTCTTAACCGGTCGCAACTGATCTGTCTGCGGAGCACCGTCATATGCATTTTGCAAGGCTTGTAATCGCACCCCGCATTTCAAAAACGAATGTGGGCGAAAAAGGGTTGAAGACATTGTGTGACGAACTTCTGGTACACATTCTCTTTTGAAACATACACCATGAATTCCAGTAAAGTCAGGAACACTTTGGATAAGAATGTAAACAGAAAACTCTATTTAAGTGCATTCAAACAATTGTACAGATTCATGAAGATTTAGACTTACCGCTCCTTAAAGATGTAATCGACTCACAAAACCGATCCTTTTGGCACAGAATACTTAATTCGCCGCATGAACCTTTACAGAACATTGGCACTGCGATCCCTCCACGTCTCACTTACCGTATGCCACATCCACCTTAATTACCTCACATACCCATATTTTTCTTGAAGGCCCAACATCTAGTCTGACTGCCCATTTTTAACATCTCTTTGCTGACACCCTCACATTCTTAGAGTTGCGACAGTTGCACTCTAATTACTTCACATACGTTTTTTCATTCCAGCCATCCTCAACACACATTGAAGGCAAGGGCTCATCGCTCGGAACTTCACTCAGCAAACGTCACATTTTTCCTTCCTTCCTTCCTTGTTGAACTGGTGATATATATTTTTTCGTTCCTTGTTGCCTATCAGCAAAGTGATAGTGCTATTGGTATGTAGAATTGTTGAACTGATCAGGTTGTAAAGTATTTCAATAACTTTAAAAACGATTACTTTAGTTTAATTTTTCAAGTAAGACCCACTCTGAAAATTGAAATTACTTGTTACCGTACGCTTTGTTTTTTATATAGTACTTTTGAGATATTAATTGTCTGTATTATAACACTTTGTCATTCGTCTCTCACGCAATCTCAAACATTTTCCCCTCTTGCATTGCCACTTCTCTAGGTTGACAGGTCTAGTGCTGCAATATACCTTGTGACGTGTCATTCAGAAATAAATTGTTTATGGTAAGACTGTTATCTACCAGCTTCCAATCCTGATCTTGATGTAATGCAGCTCTGAACTATTTTACGTTTAACAGGGTTGTCAGCAATGTTATAGATACCCACCCGATGGTAGAAGGTTGTCATATCTACGGAATAGTATCTACAGTTGGTGTTAGCTGAATTGTATCGTAGTTGGTGATGACTAGTTTGATTGATATTTCAACACTTACCCTAGCACAGAATGAAATCTGGAATATGATCCTAAAAATAAGACTATATTTCTCAGTTTATATTAAAAAAGAAAATCATACTTAAGCCTACGTTACAAAAAAGTATTGCGAAATCGAAGTGGCCTGAAATGTATACGTTCCAGCGGAAACCTCTTGGGTAGGTAATGCAAGCAGAGTTACGTATAGACATTATTTTATCAATTTATTACTGAGAAGATTCAACACATTAGGTTCAATCATACCATTCTCAATACATATCAATGTTTAATTTAGGAAATTTAGCGAAAGAAAATACCCTTTCGTTATAAAATAGCAATAAGTTAATCATTTTCCTTAAATCCATACGTTTCATTGTATTATTTTGCAAAACAATCCTTGTTCTACTCACGTCGCCTATCATACCAGTTTTTACATACTTTCGTCATATTGTTCAAAAGCTAAATAAGGGCATCTTGACCTCTTCAATGTAGCTTGACAAACTGTCTCGACTCAAGAGTTGAAAATAGAAATCGATCCTAGAAACAGAGAATTCATTCGACAAAAAAAAAGTGATTTACTACAAAGAAGTTCCATGAACACGTTTTGAAATTTCGTAATCTCTTCGAACTCTTCAGAAACATCAACTAGGTTTTGGGTAACAAAATCGTTGCAATATATGAATTCAAGAAAACAATGAATGTCTTCTTGACAGCAGTATCCAACAGTCAATGAAACGAGGCAACAGAAACTAGCGGAATATGGCAAACACGTTTTTTATGTCACTTTTGACTATGTGAGACTAGCACCATTACTAAATGAAATAAATAAAATGTTTAACTTAAAGAATCACAAGTTCATGAAGAAATATCTCAATTATCAACCCAATTTAAAGAAGTCAGTTTGAGGCTAAGTACAACTGGAAGTCTTCAATTTCTTCTATTGTTGTTCAGTCACCAGTAACTCAACAATGACAATGACGATGACTATGTTAATATAT